>JARJHM010000392.1:0-300712 GCA_033356055.1 Carex pumila | reverse complement strand
CAACTGGAGAGGGGCTCGATTGGGGAGTGCTTTTTGGATTTGGGCCTGGTCTTACGGTAGAGACCGTGGTATTGCATAGTTTACCCATCACGGCCCAGTAAAAGATATCAGGTAGGCCCAAATAAGCCCGTACCTTTTACATCTGCTGTATGCATAGTTAGGTAAGATACAGTTTAATTTCTGATCAGATATACCGAATGTAATTGAATGATTGTTTTTACTATTATTTTATTTTAAATACTGTAATTCGTTTTGTATTATTTTTTGTAGTTAAGATTGTTTCATTGAATATCGGCCCTTCACTGTTCTCCGCATATTCAACTTCTCAAGCATAATAGTCTTTGTTAAAATGACGGTTTACAAATCCTATTAAATAAGAAATAAACTGCTTTGCAAATCCAAATCAAAATAGGTGATTTGGTATAATTGCAAGCATGATACTGCACCAGAACTCCCATTATCAGTGCAATTTTCTGGTACTGGCACATCACTGTATGGCAAATCATTTTTATATGCGCTGAGGATGTCAATCTCTTATACTGGTACATTATTATGTACCTCTTGGCATTGTGCGTTAAATTCTATTCCGATAAGAGATCTTACATTTCGCTCTGCAAACAACAAAATACATTCAGTTGGATGTGACTAGTCCTTTGTGCAATAGAAATTTCATGAAAATAGTAAGATTAACTGCAGCAGCTCATATTTATAAAATAAAATAAACAGTGGCTCACAAAATCGAGCAAACTTCATGGGTTCTCAACTATAATTGAGCAAATATTGTATACTCGTACAAGTTTGTGAAGAAGTATTATGTGTTCCGTTGTTAAATTTTTGTAGTTGGGTTCTATTGGCTGCCAGGATATTCTGTTGGAGAACAAAAACAACGGAATCACAGTGCCATGAAAAACCTAATGAAATAGTTTCCTTTGGGAAAGAAATTTCAAATTTCAAGTTTACTTAACCTTGATTAATTTAATTATAAAGAAATAACTATTTATTGCATGCTGTAGTTAAATTTGGCTTTGATTGGTTTCTCTTCTTTTATGTGGAAAACAACATTTAAAAATCCTATAGAGAAATCCTCAAAAGTGAGAAAATTTGATCAGCAGGAAACCTAAAGAGAGCTGAGGATCTTTTTGCATCATTTCAGAGCCTTCTCAACCGTTCACTAGGCATAGATAAAAGAACTTAATTGCCTCTCCAGGTATCACGAAACATAATGAACAAAGAGGAAATAAAAAATGATGTCAATTGAGTCAAGAGCTACGGGGGAAATAGTTGGCCATCTATAAATAACAAGTTGAAAGAAAACAACAGTTAGCAATGCTCAAAGTACATATGCAAGAAAAGGAGAAACAAATTTCAGCATCAGATGGTACTGTCCCCACAGATATTTGCTAGATCCATAAGCACTGAATGCAAAGATTCCAGAGAAAGAGATCCTAAAGACTTTAACCTGGTATTTTCTGAGTCAGTTTGGTTAAAAGAAAAGGTAACGGCATCCTCAGTACCAGAAGGGAGCATGGCGAGCACCCAGGAAATACAAGCGGAGGCATCATCAGGGTCGACACGGGCCAGGACGCCGAGGATGTCCCCTTGCTCCAGGTTCATTTTCAAGGACAGCATGTCCATGCTTGTTTTCATGCCCACTACCAGTGCTTCCTCGTGCAGCCATTGGATCACCTGACTCGCCACCTGCCCCATTAATCCCACAAATAGTAATTAATTAATAAACAACCCCCTCGATCTAGACCAAGATAGATACTTCTGATGAATCAAAGAAAAGTCTAATTAATTAACTGTAGCTTGCTATGAAGCCATGTTTTTATCTTTTTCCTTTTTATTTTATTGAAGTCCCTACATTTGCAGAAGAGGTTCAAATTGGTCCCCGAATGAAAACATCCCAGTGAAATAACCAACCCAAGGGCTCTGAGTATCAATGGAAAGAAAATATGGACAGCGAGGTTCATGAGTGTGTGCTGGCACGTATGGAAACAGTGAAATGCAGTTGTTTTTGGAGATCACCGGGTACAGGCCAATTTGCTGGCTGGAAGAATCATGGGAGAAGTTGCACTGTGGACTAAATACTGCTAGGTTATAATGCACTAGAATAGTTCGATATATTCATAGCACGTGCAAATTTGTTAGCTGTATCTGATGTTAACTGAATTAATGTTGCTTTAATATAAAAATGTGACAGCCGCTGTCAAGCTTTTTTCATAAAAAAACCAAAAAAGTATAAAGCACAATATGTAGCCTCATTTACAGTTGTAAGAATAATTTTCTCGGAATTTTATGATTAACTATGTTGTTATAATTAGCTATGTTGCTAATGCACAATAAAAACAGTGCAAAGTCTAGATAATGGTATAAAGAAAAATGTGTAATTATATGAGGACTTTACTTTGTTTACAATTCTTCAACAAGATTGTGGTCTTTATTTTATTTTCTTATTATTATTAACGGGCTCTGATACACCCCCAGAATCTTTTAGATGCTATTCTCAAGAGTTGAACTCTGCACTTAGCCCGCGGTTCTACATTGTGGGGTTTCATTCTATTGAAAATTCAACAAGATCAAGCAAATTTAACTTAACAGAAAGAAGGGGCAGAGATACAAAAATAACCTGGTGGAGAATGAACATGGGGAAATCCTCCAAATCGCAGCTGTAAGCATTGACAGAGTGGGGTTCGGCAGCATCACCAGTAAAAGAGGCAACAACCGTAGCAGAGCTCTGCCCCCTCAAACTAATCTGTCCATCCTTTATCACCACGTTTGTCAGGAAATGGGACCTTCTTGTTTGCTTCTGGGACCCACCATCAACAACTGATGATGCTTCGGGCACTTTCAACCGTAAATTCCATGAAGAGGTTCGAGAATGCCATGTGGGGAGCGACACTAATTCAACATATGGTACTCTGCTAACCTGTACAAGAACGGTACACAAAAGCAGTTCTAAATTCCTTTTTATTTTATTTCTTTAAAGATATTAAAAGTAGAAATAAATTTGGTTCATTTGTAAAAAATAAAAGAGAAAAGGAGAACAGATAGTACCAGATTTTCCAAAATGGAGAGAACCTTGTTAGAAAAGACCCTGTGAGCGGCTGTCATACAGAAATGAGCCAATAGAGAACCGCTGCTGCCACGCCCCTCCTTTGCCTTTAAAAGAGCCTCTTGATGGAAAATAGATTGCAGGTAAATTTGTAAGCTGAGTACCGGATTGGAGGAAAGAGCGAGCTTACTAGAGCTTCTAGAAGGACCGTTCTTGTCATCAGTGGGAAGAGAAATAGGAACAAGGGCAGAACTGGAAAACATTTCGCTGCTATCTTCATTGTACGAGTCGTCTTTGCCTTTTTCTTTGTTTTCCCTCTCAGCTTCAGACAAAACAAGCGAGATACACAATGAATTATCTTGACCAATCACCAGCTGCAAAAGGTCTTGTCGCATCCCAGTCACATTTATCCCTTGAGATGACTGGCTATTGTATGCCTCCCGGTTCACCATGTCAAACACCTGATCCATTAAGCAGTTAGTTGCACCAATCACTCGAAGTACCAAAAATGAAGATTACAACAAACAGTGTGCGAGCAAACAAGTGCATACCTTTTCTTCAAACAGGGATCTGTGAATATCTCTGAGAATTGAATGTGTTGTTTCAATGCAGCTATTAACATCTTCATCCATTGGGGACTCTTTAGATGTGGATTGCCAAGCCATGCCAGACCCTGAGCTAGAAGCTTTCTTTTCAGAGGTGTTGCTCTTTATTCGGCAAGTTGATGAATCGTCATCCCCAAGAAATCTGAGGGAAAGAGTACGGTATGATTTTTGAGGCAAATGAATGGCTAGCATGCCAGAAGTGTCTCGATCGATACTGATTGTAGACATATGTGATGGCCGAGTCATCGCAGTTGCATCTGACGCTGATGAAAAGCTGCTATCAAACAGATCAAAGGTGAAGCCCTCATTTCCTCCGACACGCTGCCTTTTCACTTTCCAGTTCTGCTGCAATCTGTGAATTAGTTCAGTACCAGTTAGCTTGCTTCAATTTAAACAGGATGGGGTGCAAGCTTAGAGATTAAAAAATAACCTGATGAGCGAACCATAGAATCTCGCTTCCATTGAAACTTGCTGCTCCATTGCCTTAGAAGACTGCTTGAAGTACTTTCCCAGATGCTGCGAAAGGATAAAGAACAAAATCAAACTAAATGCACAAGTACATCCCTTTGATAGCTGATGCATATAAATTAAGCACATGTCAAATTGCTGATGGTACATCCTTCAATTCATCACTGAGAAGAATGCGCAATACTATATGCGTTTTAAAGGCAATGGATAATAGTAAAACAAAGGACATGAAATTGATGATGCGGTGTGAGAAACTACCCGGAGACACTGAACTTTAGTTGCGGCAGATACAGCGAAGTCAGCAAGAGCTTCATTGGGCAATGGTTTTGGTCTCTGCATCCCTGCTACTGCCACCATATCATTGGCCTCGACCTATATCAAAACCAGCAAACCGACTGGTCAATCCATGTCAGAATAATCCACCTATCTATGGAAGAGAAGTTTTTATTTCCAATAATTACAAAATAGTTACAGTGGAAATGAGATCAAGGATGACAGATAGCTCATGCTGGGCTTGTTGCAGGTTCTCCGTCAGACCCTGCCATGTTTGCTGCTGCCCGTCCTTGCTTTTACTGAGCTCCTTCTCGTTTTTTTCTTTCTCTTTTTCATTCTCCTTCTCCACCAGCACCGAGAAATCGATGCGGTGTATGGCAGAGAGACGTTGTTCTTCATTGCTTTTGTCCCTGAATAAAGAAATTCATACATGAGCACCAGATTGGATATACGAGCTATGATGAAAACCGGGGTGGACAAAAAGAAAGAGGGTAAATGAAAGAAGCAAAAGCGCACTTACGGGGGGAACTGCTCGTTGCCAATCTCGTCAATGGCATGAAGGCGCTTCATGGGCAGCTTGTCAACATCAATCCTCATCCTCTTACTTCTCTCCACTTCCATGCTTTCTTTATTCTGATTATGTTTCCTTACCTACACGATCTAAAATATCCAATCCTGCATAAAAATAAAGAAACAAAACTGTACTTATTTGTAGGACTTTATTGATCTCTACCAGTCTGTGTTGTATGTACTCTCTGTCTTAGCTCCTGTTAAAGTGTAAAATGGCAAAATCAAATCCAGCACTTGTATCATAGCAACACCCAGAGAGAGCGCACAACGAATTGGTTACCAATCAAACAGCAATGAAGCAAATTAAAATTATCAGACAACACAACAAATTGAAATTCATGGAGGATGTCCTAGTGTAGGGATAAGGGAACTGGAAACTCTTCAACTGATGGTAAAGAATAGGGACGGAATCACAGAGAATGAGATGGAGCAATCCTTCTGCTTTTTTTTAAGGTTAGACAACTTTATGTAGCTAACAATTTCATTAATAAGAAAAGTATTTACAAAAGCTAAACTAGGGTTACGAAGCAATAGATGGAAAGGTGAATGACATAATTGCAAAGAATATTCTTCAATTGCAACTTTCATCATCAATATAGTAATGCCATGCCTTGTGCTAAAAAAAAAAAAAGGGTTCAATAGAAAGGGAAGCATTAGTCACAATTTTGAGCAAAACACAGAATTTTCTACTCCAATCCAAATCAAACCCCAGAAAGTCTAATTGAAACCTCAACCACATTTATCATTACTCAAAAATCACAGAAACACTAACACATATTAGCAGCATGTAGTGAAGATTAACTAACTAGGAGTCAAGTAGTAGTAGCAGTAGTACCTGGACCAATCAGATGGGGTTCAAACGGAGAAAGTCTATCGGAAAGGCGAACGAGAGGATTGAGGTTTTGAGCTTATACTTGACGACGAGGTCGCGAATCGGCTACCGATGGGGACGGGGGTTGTGCTCCGGCAGGGGATTGCTGAGTCGCGAGAAGCACGGGTCGGTCGGGTCAGGGGGGAGTGCGTTTCTGAGATATCTCATATTTTGCGTGACCTACGTGCCCGGTGTCTATTCTATTATTTGTGCTTTGAGATTCGTGCAGAGCACATTTGAACGTTTCAGATTTTCCATAATTTTACGCAAAATATGAGATATCTCAGAGGATGCGAGTTCAGGGGTTAGCACGCATCTCAAAGCACAAATAATCCTGCCCCTTCTGTCATCCCGAAGAGTGCGTATCCTCTGAGATATCTCAACTTTTGCGTGACCGACGTGTCCGGTGCTTATTCGGGGTGATGTAGGGGTCAGTCCTTTGAGATTCGTGTAGTACATATTTAAACGGTTGAGATTTTCCATAAAGTCACGCAAAGTTTCAGATATCTCAGAGGATACGAATTCAAAGGGGAAACGGGGAGAGAGAGGGGAAGAGTCAGGATTCTCTGCATTACCTCACCGTTTGCTTTTCAATTTGGACCGTCCGATCAGAATCCGAACAAATTCGGTCAAGTCTGCAAAGTGACCTACGAAACCTTGTGCTTGCTCGGGATGGCGCAGTAGGCAGTATTAATGTATTATTTGTGCTTTGAGAATCGTGCCAAGTTAAATAGAACAATTTTGGGCCGTCCGTTTCAATTGTGCGTGAGGGGATATGCATTTCCGATTTGAGAGAGAAGAATTTCGTTCAAAATATACACAGTACAGTAATTGCTCATCTCCTCCGGTTCTTCCTTTGTGAAGCAAATGAAGTCACATCTAACCGGTGTTCTAAATAGCTAGTTATAATTTTTTTGGATTCTAAAAGCTGTACCGCTATAGGCGATATATAACTAGCTATCAGCGTTATAGCTAGCTGTAACTAGCTACTTAATGCAATCACTTTTTTTTTTTTAACCATCCCGTTATACCGCTATAATCGCTATTTAAATCATTGCATCTAACCGAGTGATTCTCTCCTTCACATAGTGTTTCTCCTTCTTTCTCTGCATACCTCAAATTTGAGGAATTCAGACCAATGAAGTAATTCAATTTTTGGATTTTAGATCTGGACCGTTTGATTTGAATCTATGACAGCGCACACATCTCGAACAATAAATTCGAATTCCGAGACAATCTCCAGCGATGAATTCAAATCAAACAGTCTTGATCTAAAACTCAAAAATTGGATTACTCTGTGTCAAAGTCGGAAAAAAAAATTGTCTAAATAAATTTGCGCAAGAGAATAACATTTATTATTTGACACAATAAATTTTGTATCACGTAACAGAATGACATGTAAGTTTGTATTGTGTAGAAAATAATGTAAATATTTAAAGAATAAGTTCACTGAAAATGATTATTAAATCTGTCAATTGTTATAAGTTTGATCATTTATATACTTAATTTTTTTTTCCTTTCCATTGGTACATGTATGAGAAATCAAAATTAATAAAAAAAATAGTTTATATATAGTTGTAGAGACGATATTAATTTGATTCTATTTGTAGGGTTGAGAGGAATTCGATTGTTGATCTATCAAATGATCTCACAGATCTGAGATTTGATGCAAGATCTCAAAGTTTCTGTCAGAGATGCCTTCGCATAGTCAAAGCATCCAAGAGTTTTCATTGTATTCACGCACATTTAGTGGCAGAATCAAGGGAGTGCGAGCAGGGACCAGGCACCTCTCATAAAATCTAATTTGCTTAATTAAAATACTGTGCACCAAACAAGTAATGTTCATGTGAAAACTCCCCCCCCCCCCCCCTCCAAACTTATTAAATGAATGCCTCCTGGTTCCGCTCCTGCGCATATTGCCTTGTTATTGCTTAGACTTTGATCAATCATTTTTTGGACTCGGTCATACTCTTCGTTGTTTACAAATTGGATTCCATTATATCGCCTACACAATAATCAAACCTACATCTAACACATATTATGGAAAATGCTAATATGCTATGTGTAGCATAGAGGACCTCCGTGTAACGGCTCAATATTTGAGTTTTTAAAATCCTAACGGTCGATCCGAACCGTTCAACATGATCTCCATATGGATATGTACTTGGAAATCAAATTTTACATTTTTTAGAAATTTTTTACTATTTTTTTAGATAGGTAGAAAATCACTTGATCTGAAAATTCTGCACCATTCAAATCAAGTGATTTTCTACATATCTAAAAAAATAGTAAAAAAATTCTAAAAATTGTAAAATTTGTTTTGCAAGTAAATATCCATATGGAGAACATGTTGAACGGTTCGGATCGACCGTTAGGATTTTGAAAACTCGAATATTAAACCGTTGCACGGAAGGCCTTTATGCTACGCGTAGCACCGTAGCCAACTCCCACATATTATTATACATCTCAAAGAAAAATGTGTATTATAGTTTCTTCCAATCTCTTAATTAATTGCTAATTGTCATTAGTTTTTAGATACATGTGAGGTTTTTGCACATCAAATTAATTCTGTTCCAAATTCAAAAGATCTTCAGGGTTTTATTGATTGTTCTAGTATTTATAATAATGTGATTTACATGAATTGGTTAAGGGTTAACATTGCAAGAGTCCATTAGTAATTAAACTGACAACTGAATTATAAAAAAATTATCAGGCTGAATTTAATTTGATTATATTGTGATTTCTTCGTGGCAGGTAACAAAAATATTAGAATGTGAAATTTCTTTCGCATAACGCATTTGAAACATGTCAAGATGTGATTCTTTCCTGGTTAAAAAAACAAAAGCACCTGCCTGTTAAATAAATAATTGATAAAATAATTTCAAAAAAAAATAGTATGTATTCATTGTAATCAGTCAAATATAGCCTGTCCATTGATTTATCTAGATACAATCATCTATTTTAAATTTGAATTTAAACAACAAATTCAAATGGTTGAAACTGATATATTTCATGAATAATGCGTGTACACATGAAATTATAGAAAATTAAATTTATTTAGTACATAGTCAAGTAATAAAAAAAAATGTTTACGAGTTATTTTAATGTATTTATTTTTCATTATTTTTTTAATTTTGTACTAAATGGATTCTATAAAATTTAAAAATTTACATGTAATAATAGCTCATGAGTTATATAATTAATTAAACCATATATTTGGTGCTTTTTGCCAAGTCACCAACAACTCCCTCTCTTTATTTTCACGTGGTGTTAATTGTTAAGCTAAGACCATCTTTGTACCTTCCTTACCTTTTCTTGAGACCAGTACAAATAATCAATTAATTTCTGTTCATTATTGGAGGTTTTATATAAGATTTTAAATTAAGATACTTTAAGATATCTAATCTAATTCTCCATTTCTGTTCATTCATTATTGGTATCTGTTAGAAATTTAGAATGTGGAACCTAAAAATTGTTACAAGCAACAGTTACAGGGAATTCGAAGATATTTTTCTTTAAAATAGAAATAAAATAAAATTCTTGACACTTGTCAAAATTTATTCTACAACATCAAAATTCATATATATGCCGCAACGAGAAAAAAAAACATCCTAAATTAAAAAAAGCATCCAATAAATTAAATTCCTCATAAAACCAAAATAAGTGTTGTATAGAACAATTGTGGGTCGGTTTATATACAATACAGGATGCATATGCAACCAGCTATATTGTATATTTCGAGATATATATAATATATTAATATGTAATGAGATTTGAAATTATTGGAAGCCAAAATATATATATAGGAACATGCTAGCGTGCTATGCATAGCATAGAACTCCTCTATGCAACGGCTTGGATTTTGAGTTTTCAAAATTCTGATGGTCGATCCGAACCGTTCATCTTGTTCTCCATATTAATGTGTTTGGAGACCAAATTTTACATTTTTTGAAATTTTTTTACTATTTCTTTAGATTTATTGAAAATCGCTGTTTTTTTATGGTACAGATTTGCTGAAAACAGCAATTTTCAATAAATCTAAAGAAATAGTAAAAAAATTTCAAAAAATATAAAATTTGGTCTCCAAACACATATTAATATGGAGAACAAGATAGACGGTTCGGATCAACCATTAGGATTTTGAAAACTCGAAATCCAAGCCGTTGCATGGAGTGGTTCTATGCTATGCATAGCATGCTAGCATATTCCTATATATATATATATATATATATATATATATATTTCAATGTGTAATAAATTTGCGGAGGATCTCTTCAAACTAAAAATGAAGATGCCCGGGTATTTATTAGATTATATATTTAATTTGAGATTTTTAGAAATAAATATAAATTTTAATACATTCTAAAGTTGTCAAAACTTGTTTTTCACTACTGAAATTCGCACAATGCAACTAATTAATATATTCTAACATTTTTGCAATATCAGAGTCATGAACTTTACAAAAGCACCATTAATTATAGCTAAGTTTGAAATCATATTAAAATGCACCACCAATATATATATATATATATATATATAATTGAGTGCTTACTAGAAGAATTTTGAATTTCAGTGTCTTTTTTCATACAACTGGAGATGATCTTGATTCATCACATCCAACGAGATCATACCCATCATAAAGTGTCATAATAATGTGATTTTCCATTAATTGAGGAAGCAACGTGCTAAGCCGAACAATAATAAAAAAATAATACACGATCGACCAAGTAAAAGTAGCAACGCATATTAGAATGTGAAATTTCTTTCGCATAACGCATTTGAAACATGTCAAGATGTGATTCTTTCCTGGTTAAAAAATAAAAGCACTTGCCTATTAAATAAGAATTGATAAAATAATTTCGAAAAAGATTAGCATATATTCATTGTAATCAGTCAAATATATCCTGTCAATTGATTTATCTAGATATAATCATCTACTTTAAATTTGGATTTGAACGACAAATTCAAATTGTTAAAATCGATCTACTTTATGAGTAATACATGTACACGTGAAATTATAAAAAATTTAAAACTTATTTAGTACAAAGTCAAGTAATAATAAAAAAAATGTTTACAGGTTAATTTAATGTATTTCTTTTTCATTATCTTTTTAGCTCTAATTTTCGCTTGATTTTATACTAAATATCTAAAAAAATTTAAATTTTACATGTACACACCTCTAAACTATAATTATAAATCCTTATTAAATAAAAAAATTATTTAGATAACTCAACTAAAATTATACATACAAAAGTCGATGTAACTTTGATGAATAAGCTAGGAACTTAATTCAGGTGCGGACCTGAACTTGATTCTCATTCCATCCATATATATGTCATCTTGATATGATACTTCAATATAACAAATATGAATAATAATATTATGATTTCTTCCAATTTCTTACATATTTTTTTCTTAATCACTTGCATTGATCATCCCGACAGTGAAAACTAATGCCTCCAAGTTTTTCTATTATGCTCATATATTGTGTTGTTATAAATATTGTTGAGATTGTGAGCTTTGTTAATGGTTGTGCATGACAATGTGCCCTCCTAGCTAGCATTAATTATGCAAATGTGTATTTTGTGTGATGAGTAATGTGATTTAGATGTATGATGGAGGTTGCAAAATGATGTATTTCATATGCTTTGAGAAATGTGAATTGGATGCATCATAGAAAAATGAACAGATTTCTCACACCTTAAAGTCTGGGGTTTAATTAAAAATAAATAGAATGCTAAGCTAGTAACGGGTCTCTTATGAAGGAGATGGGTCCAGATCCCCTAAAGTAACTCATTTTTTGGATTTTGGATCAAGACCATCTGATTCAAATTCATCACTTGGGATGATCTCAGGATCCGGATCCATCGCTCGGGATATGTGCGCTCCACTTTAGATAGATTGTCACAGATTCGTATCGGATGGTCCATATCTAAAATCCAAAAATTGAGTTACTTCACTGGATCTGAATTCGAAGGAGATCGGGTTTGAATTAATATTCATTTTACAACAACTATATATAAGACTGATAATTTTGTAATCAAAAGCAAAGTTCATCAATGAGTTGAAGATAATCTGTTATAAACACCTAATTTTTAATTTCATGTACATTTGGCATGAGAAACAATAATAATAAAAATGTTTAGGTACCAAGACTAGAGACTAGAGATTTACCATCACAAATTTAGGTACACCCATTTCTCTTCTCTTGAACTCAAGGCATTTAATTGAGGCTTAACTGGGGCCCACGGCGAGAGTAGAACCAGTCTATTTATAGTTTCTGTGCATCATACTAAAATGTTTCTGGTAAATGAGGAAAATATTAATGGAGTATATACTATATACTATATAGTATAATAGTAAAAAGTTCTACATTTAATCCAATCACAAAAATATTAAGCTCTAAGAGGCAAGGAAAACACATGTCAAACACTTTTGAGAGCAAATGGAGAAGTGAATGCAATATTTTAAAAAAATGGAAAGAAGAAGATAAAATCAGCATCAATAAGCGTACTTTATGCATTTTAGCTCTAAGATTTACACCATAAGAAGGAAATTTCACAAAACCAAAAAAAAAAAAAATAGAATGGCTTGTGGACAAGGAGCATGTTGATCTGGATCTTCATATTACAGTTTCAAATGATAATGTTCATAATTTATTATTGCTGGTATCAGTTGGACTATCCAGTTATACATCATCCTCTAAAAGCACTAGCAATTGAACATTGAAATATATAACCAAGCACCAATCATGGTTATATACATTGAAATATACATGTGTATAACCAAGACACAAGAGAGCATATAATCACAAAACTAGCATTTTAAGGTCCCCTATCATCCCTTCTATGAAGTCCTAACTTGTCTTTTGACAACTACAAGCACTTCCCACAGGAGAGAGCATAATGAAAACACTAAACTGTCAAGTATCATGCATCAATTTAGAATTTCTATTTCTTTATGTGCATGCCAATTGAAGTTAACTCCTGCGCTACACTTTGAGCATTTCAGCAGCAAGTTCACTTTTATACGGTCCAAATACTCTCTTTTTTGACAATCATAATGCTTAGACACATGAGTTGCACCCAAAAAAAAAAACAATTTGCTAGTCTGATGAGAGTTCCCAATGCATCCTACTATAACAACCTTGAAGTCAAATTCACCTAATGTTCCATCTTTGGAATATTATGACCGCACTTGATAATATATACTGGTACTGTGATACATACATTGTAACTGGGAAGTGATATTTCCTATATAAGTTGCAAGTCAAATTATCAAAACAAAAAAGATAATATAAAAGAAAAAACACAGAAGCAAGAAGGGAAAAAAGATGAGCTAGGCAGTAATAAGTGTATTCATGCAAATTAACCCCCCCAAGATATTTATCCAGTACAAAATTAATTAGTTCACTGACAACTATTTCCATGCTGCCTGAAAGCATGTTTTCCTTGCAAATACCAAAAAGACTATTTTGGGAGGGCAACAAACAGACTTCATGAAGTGATATTTTGAGGTTTTGCAAGGGCACAACAGTAAATGTTGCCTGAAGTAAATATGAAAGATTCCAGTAACACTGGTTGCTTCTTAGAAGTAGCTGAGCTTTGCTCGTCCAAACTCAATAAAGGAAAACTAATATAGCACAATCAACATTCAAAAGTACAAAATAATTAAAAATAGAAAGTGGGATTGAATTATTGTCAATAATGATAGGAAAATAATTTACCTCAAATAGCACAATACATAAAGAATGATAAAAAGGAAGAAATTATAGCTAAAGTCTATAAGAAATTAATTGACTGATCTAAAAAGTGTAATTCCAAACATAATGATGATAATAACTTCAAGAAAAATATCATTGTAAAACATAAATATTTCAAAAATTGGAAAAATGTTCGCTCCTATAAAACAAAAGGAAATGTTATTCACACACAAATTAATACCTTATCAAAAGCCTCAATTCACATGTTTTTATGGCATAAATATTTCAACCCTACGGGTATAGCATCAGAATTTACCAAATCAGGTACTGCAAAAATAGTACCAAAAACAAACCTCTGTATATGATTGGCACTATACCACTCTAATCAGATACAAAAAAAAAAAACTATTAGGAAAAAATAATCAACAAGAATCACTTTGAGATGCTTATGTTTAAGAGAAGCAAGTTTGATTAAACATTGTGCCCTCAGAAAGTTCAAACATTACACATTTCCAGAATTCATACATAGCCACCAGAACAAGCATCCTTTTCTTTCCAGTACCAAGTATGTTATGCAGTGGCATCTATAATATTAACACAATTTTAGAGGGGTATATATGATATTGTGAACTTTCAGTACACACACCAAGTGGTGTGCCTCCCCAGTACGCACGCCAGCTCAATTTGGTGAGCGGACTGGGTGCAAGTGGGTGGTAACAATTATAATTTGGCTAAAACAGTGGTATTTGTTTAATTCTGATTTATTAGGGTGCTAACTAAAAAAATTTTGGCCATCCGTTACATCCCAAATTGGGAGAGAAATCAATTCTATTGATTACAAGGTTAAACCTTTGCTCTCCTATACACTTCAACCTCCGCCATAATTATATCAACCAAACATGATTCGAGCAAAAATTTTCTTTTATTTCCATTCCCTTACTTCCTCTACTCTCCATCCAAACAAGGTGCTAGATGAGATGTAATTGTTTGATTACTAAATCAGGTGTAATTGTTTGACCTCCCCAACATATACATGAAATTCCCCCAAAAATAAAGCATGCACACACTTGCAACCGAGTTCGGATCCAATGAAGTAATCATTAATTATTAATTATTTGGAGTGGCAAAATAGAAATTAATGAAGTTTAGAGTGGCATTATTACAATTTCAAATTTCGGGATGACATTTTTCAAATTTGAAGGTTTTGGAGTGGCAAATAACCAAAAGGGCTAAATCAAACTTTACTTGCATCTCAAAAAGACAAGGCTTGCTATGTTCTAGTGCTACAGGTAAGCTGTCTCCATTTTTGTATCGATTAACACTTCATCATCGGGCAAAAAGAGGAAAAGAATATTGAAATAACACGAACATTAAAGGCAAAAAGATCATCATGTGCTATGAATCTTCCTTAAATTTAACAAAGAAAAAATAAAGGGAAAACCATGCGAGCCTTCCAATTTCTTCAAAATATTCAAATTAACAATGTTATAGTTTAAAAAAAATTGCGACTTTTAGGGTTTTACCTCTACAAGCCACCGCCAGAAAGCAATCAAAGGAACTGATCCCTTGCTATAGAAATTGGGAAGTGAAAAGGAGAACAAACCACTAACACGGGAGGCTTTCGTTTAGGAATTTCAGAAATTAGCCGACAAAATGCACCAAAATAGCACAGAGGAGTGGAATACAAAGGGGGAGGCGCAATGGAAGTTAAATAAGTAATATATTTATTTCGAATATCATCTGTTCACCAATCCGTTGTAGTCTAGTTGGTCAGGATACTCGGCTCTCACCCGAGAGACCCGGGTTCAAGTCCCGGCAACGGAATCTTTTTATATTTCCACATAATGGAAAACTACTAAATTGGAATTTGTCTTTGTTCTTTCCCCCTTGCATTTTTGCTTTTTGTTTTTACACTTTTTCCTTTCTTTGTCACATTCAAATTAAAGTAGTAAGCGTCAGAATAACAATTTCTCTTTTATGTTAGGCTCTGCGCCATCTCTGTTTTACAATTTATTTCAATCCATTTTCACATATTGATGGAAATTGAATAATTTTAGTTTTGTTTTTTAATAAAGTTGAGAGCTTAAGCTATGTAACTATTTTAATATCCACAAAAAATTCTTATTCAGATATTAAATCCACAATCTCCATACAAAAACAATGATTTTTATTTTCCTTTTCTTTTCTAGAATGTGAAAACAGAACTTAGAAATCAATAGTCAATATACAATAGCATATAATACAATAACATATTATCTTCCCGTTGGTGAATTAACATTATTGCTAATCTACATCTCATTAATTTCCACATTTAATAAAAAAGGGACACCATAGAAAAATTTATATTTTTTAGTAATAGAAAAAGCTCTTTCCTTCCTCATTATATTACACGTTAATGAAAATTCTGAACGATGAATTCGAATTCTGAGACAATTCCGAACAACGGATTCAAATTGGACGGTCCTAATCCAAAACTCAAAAATTGAGTTACTTTAGGGGATCCAGATCCGTCGGTCCCCTTCTTGAAGACTTGAACTACGTCCAAACACAACCATCTATGAGATCAATTGTTATATTTGGGCCGGGCCGGGCCGGCTCATAGAAGCGCGGGCGCCAAATCATCTGGCGGGCCATCTCTATCACATCTCGCGTCGCGTCGCATCAATGACTCCGCCTGGCCCACCTGCCTTACTTCTCCCACTCCTCCTCTCCAGTTCCACTCTCCAGTAACCGTCACGTCATCCAGTCATACACCGACCCTTCTCCTTCAATCAACGGTCCATATTTCCCATCAGATCCCGATTGTTCGATCGAACGGCTCTCGACTCTCCCTCGGACAATCACCGTCGCTTTCAATTTTATTCACCCCTCGAGGCAGAGAATCAATAAAATAATTGGATTCGTATGAAAGCTCTGGTTTTTTATGTTTGTTCGCTTTTGCGCTGGTAACCCTCAAAATATTTTATTCTTGTCCCCTATATTTATTTTGAATCTGGACCAAATTTTTTTTTTTTTAGTTTCCTCTGACGTGTAATTAACTGTTCCTCGTTTCATAATTTTTTCATGTAATTAAAGAGCCACGTACTTTGTCTTTTAGGTTTAATTTGTTTACAAAGTTGAATGTAGACATATTTTGAAGTAATATTGGCAATGTCAACAATAACAAAATCAAATTTGCTTATTATTATAAAATAAATTTAATGTTATTAATTATCATAAATAAGTATAATTTCACTTCTATTTATAGACATGTCGGCAGGGGTGAAACAGAGCAGATAGTGGTAAAATCATATCTATATTTCTTTTTTTAATTTTTTGAATACAGATGCAGAGCAGATATCAGACAAATACAAATACAAGTTTGGATCAGATCAGATATTAATTAAAATATAATAAATATTAAAAAATATTAAAGTTAAAAATATTTATCTAATTATAATAGTGAATAACATAAATTTTTCATAATATATATTAAAATATATGTATATATCTACTATTTAAATACAAATAGTATTTTTATCCACACGCATATTCAGATACAAATGGAATACAGATCGGATATTAATCCATACCGCTTTCAACTCTACATATCGGACATGACAACTTTATTTATTTTTTTCTTTTTGTATTATAGCTTCATGCGCAAACAGGAAAGTTTGCTTTTTCCAAAGCAAAGAATTAAATTAAATTATTTTCAGTCTCAGATCTCATTAGCCAAAGTGTTAAACAGTACAGTACAGTACAGTACAACCACTTGTGCATTTCGAGGATACTGACACAATAAAATCATTTAAGAAGGTTGTTTGCGAAAAAGAGCAACCTTTCCATTTCAGTATTTCTATACGCGCCTGTACTGCTCACGAAGGTAGAACTATCGGGATCTCTGATTCAAAAACCATTAATGGAATCTCGAGGGATTATTAACTGAGCATGTTTTCCTTGACAATTTCCATTTTATCAATCCACAATTCACTGTCAGATCCTTTGATTTCTCGGTTCAAAAGCTCAGATCCGGCTCGACGCGAAATTCCTTCGTTTGATCTATAATCACCTCTCTAATGGTATAGTTCGCTCTTCTCATTCTTGAATTTGGCAATGTGGGTAGAGAAGTTAGCAAAGTTTGAGTCTTTTTGGTTTTTTAAGTCTTTTCTGTAGAGATCTTGCACAGTGTCTCTCTTCAGGCTTACTTATTTGAAACAGTGCTGAGTTATCACTGTAAGTTCACTTCCAAGTTCCAACTACTACGTGCATTGCTCTCCCTTTCTCTCTATTTCTTCTCTCAACCACCCAAATCTAAAAAAAAAAAAAAAGTTAAACTAAATCTTCAAGTTCCCAAAAAATAAAGAAAAGCAAGAAAAGAGAAGTAATTTCAAGTCTTCCTTTTTTCATTTGAAATTATCACCTTCCAAAATTTTAGGGAAAAGAGATGTGGAAACAATTCCTGAACAAGCTTCCCCGCAAATCCTCTTCCTCGAAATCTGACCCGAATTCTGGATCGGGTCTCATTCGTTCCGTATCTGACCCTTCACTCGGCTCCAATGGAGGAAGTGCATGCGGGCCCCGCTCGTCAGCTAGCTCGGTCAAGCGCATGTCATCGGCTGTCTTCCCTTCTAGCCTGATTGCTGACATCGAACCCCTGGTCCTCTTCAAAGACGTGCCAAACTCAGAAAAAATATCCCTTTTCATTAGCAAAGTAGCCCTTTGTTGTGTGCAGTTCGACTTCACTGACACAAACAAGAACTCCACAGAGAAAGACCTCAAAAGGCAAGCGCTTCTTGACCTAACTGAGTTTGTCAGTTCGGGTGTGTGCACTTGGTTCACTGAACCCATGATCGCTGCTAGCTGTAAGATGTTTTCAATCAATCTGTTTCGGGTTTTCCCACCAAGTTATCGGGCTGGGTCGGGCTCAGGTTCAGGTGAGGCTGAAGAGGAAGAGCCCATGTTCGAGCCAGCTTGGCCTCACTTGCAGCTGGTTTATGATTTTCTATTAAAATTTATTGGGTCCCAGTCGCTCGATGCCAAGGTAGGAAAGAAGTACTTTGACCACTCCTTCATACTACGCCTTTTGGATTTGTTTGAATCGGAGGACCCTAGAGAGAGAGATTGTTTAAAAGCAATTTTGCATAGAATTTATGGTAAGTTCATGGTGCACCGGCCTTTCATTCGCAAATCGGTTAGTAACATCTTTTACCGGTTTGTGTTCGAGACCGAGCGGCACAATGGCATAGCTGAGCTTCTAGAAGTTTTTGGTAGTGTAGTTAGCGGTTTTGCGCTGCCATTAAAGGAGGAACACAAGATTTTTCTGTGGCGGGTTCTGATCCCGTTGCATAAGCCGAAGGGTTTGGGGCTTTATTTGCAACAGGTAACTTATTGTGTTTCCCAGTATGTGGAGAAAGAGCCTAAATTGGCCGGCTCGATTATTTTAGGGTTGTTGAGGTATTGGCCAGTGACAAGCAGTCAAAAGGAGGTGATGTTTCTGAGTGAACTGGAGGAGATTTTGGAGGCAACGAGCATGGCCGAGTTTCAGAAATGTATGGTCCCGCTTTTCAGAAGGATTGCATGTTGCCTTAACAGCTACCATTTTCAGGTGCAAACTTCTTTTTCTTTTACATGAAGTTCTTTTTGTTCAAGTAACAGTACCTGGTTTAATTTTAAAAAATTCATATTGTAACTCTGGCCAGAAGAACGCTATGTAATAGAACTGGTATGGTGTAGAATCAGATGGTGCACTGGTCTGGTCCATTGCCGGTTAGTACTGCTAGACAGGTATCTGTGTTTTTGCATGGAGGTATATACCATCAATTCGTGGTGCAATCTAATTAAGTATTCCTTTGAATGAAGTAGTGAATCATTGTATGACATGCAAAGCTTGAATCAATAAATTCTTACAACGTTTCATTTAATTTCTATTATATACATGTCAAACCTTTTATGGTTAGTTTGAAATATAGAAAAAGAGTTCTATACTTAATATATGTGAAGTCAGTGTTAATAAACAGCAGTTTCTATCTTCTGTGATGATATATTCCAACCTGTAATGGCTATTCCCTCTCTTCCATTTCTGACTTGAAACATAAATGCAATATACTCATTTTCAGGTCGCCGAGCGTACACTATTCATGTTCAACAACGACCACATACTTCGTCTAGTGGCGCAAAATCGACAAACTCTAATCCCATTACTCTTGCCTTCCCTAGAGAGAAATGCCCGGGACCACTGGAATCAGGCGGTATTGAACCTCACCATAAATGTAGTTAAGATGCTCTCTGAAATGGATGAGGAGCTGTTCAGCGAGTGCCAAGCAAAGTTCAAGGAAGAGGAAGAGAGGAGAACCGAGTACGAAGAAAAGCGGAGGTTGGCATGGGACCGACTGGAATCGGCCGCTGCCTATCAGCCGGTGACTGGCAAAACAGCTGTCCTGGTTGGCCTCAGTTGAGCTTAGAAAAATAAGTTCTAGTTGTGTATCTTTTTTTTTCTTTTTTAAGGATAGGTTTTTTTTCTTTTTTTATCTCTTTATTTCCTTTCTGTTTATTGTATTAGAAGGAATCGTTCGTTTATGTTGCTCTTTTGGTAACTATGTGTTGGGGCAACCCTTGACCTTACCGTAGAAGGTGTAACATCAGTGTTAGCCTTTAGATTTATTCTCAGTGCTTCCAAATATCATGCGCTCTTTAAAATATTATGGGTAGGTAAGCATAAAGCATGATATGATAGTAGGCCAAATTAAATAAATTTTAGGTACTGAAGTTGAAGCATCAACAATATTGATTTGAACATACGAGCGGTGATACTGAAATGTTGTATGCATGACTGATAACCGGTACATTTTAGTTTGGGGAAAATTGTACTTGTATGATTTCTATTTTTTCTAGGTGTTTAAGTTGAAAATTTAATATTTATATATGCAGGATGGAAATATTCCTGAAAATGTCAGCGTCATGTGGCAATGAGCTGACTTGTCATGAGTTGGTTTAATTTGAACTCGTTACAAGTTAACTTGTTTGAGTCATGAACTGGCTTATCACGAGTTGGTTCAATTTAACTCATTATGAGTTAACTTGTTTGAGTTGGTTCAATTTAACTCATTATGAGTTAACTTGTTTGAGTCACGAGTGAGTTGATTTTAGAGATTCGAACTGAAATTTCAATTTGAAATTATCATGAGCTCGTTACAATCTGATTAGATCTTGTGTTAAGAAGAAAATAATTTTTATAAATTTTTTGAACCGAACAGTATAAAATACACATTCATAGATAACGAGATCGCACTACAAGTTTTTTTGTGACCCGTGTCATGCCCTCTAAACCCAAGGAATACTATCTGGTTAATGTTTTAGTAGTAGTTCAACAGCCACTGGGCACGAAATAGACACGGCTCACCAGTCACCACCAGACGAGCTCACATCTTCACATGAGAAGAGCGTGCGGTCGAAGTAAAAATATAAATTAAAATTTTCCGTTGCCGGGACTTGAACCCGGGTCTCTCGGGTGAGAGCCGAGTATCCTAACCAACTAGACTACAACGGATTTCTGATTGAATGTAACTCATTAAACTTAATATTATTATGATATGTAACAAATTACATTTCCAGGTTTTCAAGCACCAATAAATTAGTTGTCTCTGTTTAGCCGTTTAGGTCAGCTGCCTCTATAAGCATGGATTCTGTTCATGTCACTCTGAACCCTATCACACCTCACATCTTCATCTCTGTTTTAAAAAAAGTCCAAACAATCCTTTCAAATTGCTCAACATAATTTTCATATTGTTATTAAAATGTATTTAGAGACCAAAGTTTATATTTTTTTTGCATTTTTTTTTACTATTTTTAAGATAGATACGAAATTATTGTTTTTTCACAATATTCCGAACAATATAAAAACAGTGATTGTGTACCCATCTGAAAAATTAGCAAAAAAATTGTAACAAATCTAAAATTTGGTCTCCAAGCACATTTAGATATGAAGATCATATTTATCGATTCAAATCAACTGTTTGAACTTTGAAAACGGAGATAAAGATGTGAGACATAATTAGGACACAAAAACAATAGTTCATTTTAATCCCGAGTCATCAGAGAGAATTACAAAAAAAAAAAAAATCACCAATTAATCAATCAATTACCAGCGACAGTTGAAAACAAGAGAATTGTATTGATTTCCAGAAGCGTGTAACCCAGGTTTTTGTTAGATTCTATGCAAATGTTATGTATATAACACCGTTAACACGCATACTTCAGTGTGTTATGAATCTCAAAATCTGAAATTTTATCCGGCATTTGCAATAAATTTTTTTTTTTGATAAAAGTGGTATTAACCCACCGATTTCATTAATAAATCATAGGTGTGTTACCTTTGTAGTAAATTTTAATTCTTAGTTCTAACAAACTGCCTTAGTTGCTTTGTCAAGAAATAGAAAGACAATCTGCTTTTAACTTTTTTTCATTTTCTTCTTTTTCTTCTATAGTTGTGTTACATTTTGCCTCTCCACTGTGTAATTAACAGCATTTACAAAGAGAACAGTATTAAACATGAAAAAACCCACAAAAAAAAAGAAGATGAAGAAGAAGAGATGGAAGAAGAAGAAGAAGAAGAAGAAAATGAACAAGGAGATGCAACCAAATGTCGCTCGCATGATCAAGTTAGGTGACCTAGATACATTTGCATTTTGTCTTCATTCTGTGAGCCAAAGCTTGCTATTTTTGCTCTACATTAAAATTTTGGTATCAATATATATCATACCAGCATCATTACATCATAGATAAGTGTAATGGAAACCAAATAAACAATTAATTGTTGAGAAATTAGCAATGTCCTCTTTGTCCAACATCTAAATTAAACTAAAATTTAAGCTGAGTGAGTTTCACACAACAGGTGCCAAAGCAGCATGATATTTGAAATAAGTGACAGAACCAACATGCAAATCTCGGGGCACGACAATTTTAATTAGAAGGATGGGCAGATAACCAATCAATATTGGAATTAATTGCAAGCATAAGAAATGTTAGCATTATTTGCAAATTTGCTAAAAAGTATTGGGTGTACTTGCAATCAAGTACCTTAGATGGGATTTCTCGCTTCGTCAATATCAATCACTGCAAGCTTTTCTGGCTTTGACCCGTTAGGTCCCTCGGCATACAATGTAGGGAGATATGCCTTGTATGCTGGCAAGTACCTAGATACAAAATCCAAAACCTACAAAATCCCAAACCAATTCAGTAAAACTAAAGCATCATTCAAAACACATGCAAACTGTCTTGTGCTGTTGGATTTGTCCATACAGGCAAATATTCCTTGCTTAGTGGGCCGTTGTATACAGTAAAGTTTTGTATTTGTTATTAGGATAATAGCTTATAAGAAGCATATGATTTATCTTGAATGTTTATGCATATGACATTTGTATACATGAACAAAATATTAATTACTAAGTTGAGATATTTATATGAAGTAAACTCATAACAGTTAAAAAGGTCGTACCTCTTCATCAGACATGCCTGGTTTCCCATCATTTCTCATTGCTACCTCAGCCTAACAACAACAACAACAACAACAACCAAGCCTTTAGTCCCAAACAAGTTATGATAAATAAAGTGGAAGGAGCAAATAAAATATTAGAATTCAGATCCTCCCCGGTACCGTAATAGGGAATCTTTTACAAGTACTGGATCTCGACCATTATTTTTAACTTGGCACGAATCTCAAAGCCCAATAGTACTGCCCCTGCGATAGCCCGAATCTCAAAGCAGCTGGGAGTTAATCTCAAACCGTAAAGTGAAGGGAATCTTTTACAATATTGGAGAGGATACTTGTCCAAAATATTATTGGTACATTACATGGTAATTGTTTTAATTCTACAAAAACCACAATCAATCCTCATTACTTGAAAAAATAAATACACCAAATTTTAACCTGAGTTTGCAAAACTTAGGCCTCAGTTTGAAATTTTTCCATAATTGGTCATTAAGTGTGCAGTTCAACAGTATAGAAGCAATTACAACCAAAAACTGATAATAGAAAAGGCTTAAAAATAGGCCAAACTAGGATTGTACCATCTGGTACATACCTCCAATCTCCACTGATATACACAGCTAGGATCTTTAATCTTGATCACAAGCCATGCATCAATGAACTTGTCCCATGCATCATAATATGCCTCAAGGTTCTTATTTACCAATTCAAGCTGGAAAAATCAAGGAGAAAATCAGAGGCCGAACATAACCAAAACTTTTTAATTACTAACACACTAGTACAGCATTCACCAAATCATATTACAAAGGATATTTAATTTTGGCACAATAACTTTAATTGGGAATAATATAAAGCTAAAAAATCAAGGAAAAGGAGAAACAGTGAGGTTATCTTGTTGTCAACCGGTAGCTACCGAAATTTCAGCAGGAAGGTAAGGGTGCCAGTATAACCAATATATGGAAATGCCATATATTAGCATTTAGTATGATAATTTGATTCTTTCAATGCAGATAGAGAGTCACGAAGGAGGAATATAAATGTTAAGTTAAATTGGCAACCTGAGGATCAACAGCTTTGACAACTTCATTGGGAAGCGGTTTAAACCCTAGCATCCAACCCTCAAATAAGACAACCTAAATCAATCACCAGTGAATATAAAATTTGGATTAATGCATACTAAACAAACAAGAGGGTTCTTTTTTCTAACCATTTGGAAACTATCTCCGTGCCTATAAATAATACCCACTATTTATCGCACCTGCAACTAAAACGTTATGATCCACACCAGAAGTTTCAAAACCATGGTTAGGTCAAAACTTACTGCTAGAAGTTATTATATGACACAGCAATTTCTTCTCACCAATTTATACAAACTAGCTATCCAATATCTAAAAGTTTTGGCTTAGTTTCAGTTCAATTGGGAGGAAATACTAACAAGGAAAAATAATTTTTGGCTGCAAATCTCACAAATGATATGGGTAAGACGTGTTATTTTCAAATACACAAATAGTATTGGGTCAATTTGCAAAACTGCTAAATAAATTGTTTAATTTTAATAATTCAAATTTAACTGTCCAAAAAACAATTGAGAGCTGTTGCTATATGAAAAACGTTGGGTATTATTGCAAAACAACAGACTAGTGCACATAGTTAGTGTGAAAAAACACAAAATGGAAGTACTTAAAAGTTTTAGTTTATGTGAAATTGTATCACCTCAACTGGACCTTCAATGTCTGGCCATCTAGAAGAGTCTGCTCTGTCACCTCTTCCTCCAAAGGCGGACTACACAATAAATGCATAAAGTACAAAATTCAAAGAAACAAACCATACTCAAAGTACATGAAAATTAACTTTGTTATCATATCGGAAAATTATCAGAAAATTAAAGTCAGTTTGAACATAAGGTTGATTTTGTCACAGTGCACACCTTATCATACCTTGGAAGCTTCATCTTCATACCTAAACATTAGAAATCACAGTTTCAACTTCAATATAATTTTGTCTCAGTTGAGAAAGAGAGAAAAAAAAAAGCAAATGTTGCCTCCATCATATGCAACACTTCGAAAATTGGAAAACAGATATAAAAAGGAATTTTCTTTTGATTGTCTTTTGCTTCTTTTTAGTTACGGATAAGAAGAAAAGACATTGAAATTGGAAGGAAGAAGGAATAATACCTTCTTTTGTCATTTTGCGCAGTGATGTCAGAGTCTCAATTGAAAATTGCAAGTCATGGCTCCCAGCATTTCCACGAAACTACGTAGTTTAAGATATAATATTTATAAATTGTTTCTTCCATGATTAACTTCAGAGTGGTTAGCTGTAAGTTCGCTTCCCTTCATACCTCTAGTAGCGCATTCCCAGGATGTTGGCTCCTTAGCTTAGCCTGCATTTCAATACAACTCAGAGAGAGAGAGAGAGAGGGAGAGTTGCATAAATGAGAAGAAAAGGAAATATGTTTTTATAACAAAACTAGGCTTATAAACCAATGCCGAAACTTTACAGAAATGCCTCTTCTGAAATAATATACATTTCTTCATGTCATGTACTCTTTTATGTTTTATACTTTTAGTATATACTTCTATTGATTTGCTTCGGCAATGCTTTAGTAATGCTTTATAATATTAAAGGTACAAATTCATCACCTGCTCATCAGCTGTCAGGTAAAAATCATCAATTGATAAGGTTGCGGCTTTCCTAGAAGATAAATCATGCAATTTAAAATTAATAGCAGATACAATGACAAAATGATTTTAATACAAAATAATTAAAACTCACCTACCACAGCTCCGAAAAAGATACTCAAGTGCAAAAACAAGGGTTGTTTTCCCACTTCCTTGAGGAGCACTCACACCTATCTACAGTGAAGAAAAATCTTTGTTAATATTGAAAGAAAAAGAAGAGGGAGCAAACTACAAAGAAGAAAATTGTTGAACTTGTGGCTTTTTGCATCAAGTTGCATGACTAAAATTTGAAAAGGTTGACAAGTCTTACTGTGTAAAGTGTAAACAACTACAAGAAAAGAGCAATCATTGTACTTTCTGGTACCAGTACATGTCAGTATTTGATCCAAACTGGAAATTCTGGCATGTGCCAACCTGATTTGTTAGTAGCACTTGTTCAAGCCTAAATTTTATCTTTGAAAGGCCAATAAATTTTGCCAGAAAAGAACAGATTAACTTACCACTAAAGGCGGTATCTCATCTCCTTCTTTAAATGAAGATTTATGATTCAACACCAGATTTTCACACCAAATATATACTGGTACATAATAATGGTATATCCTAGCCTTCTCAGGTACAGACAGATTAAATTCCTGTAACCGGAACAGCCGGCATAATTGGGACCCACACCTGAGCCAACTATCAATCGATTCAGCCACCTTGTCAGAATCAAACCCTAGCTTCGGTATCAAGGGCCCGCTCAATATAAAGTCGAATAGATCACCTACAGATGAAATGAGAGCAGGGGAGGAAGGAACAGTACAGTGCACCGGAGCCATCGGACGCCTCTTGCTCACTAAAATGCCTAAACCATCACATGTGATGTGATCCATTAGCATTTAATTCCAAATTCTATAATATTCTCTGACTGTTGAGTTACAAACTTACAATACAAAATTTTCCGAATCGAGAAATTCAATAACATATCAAATCATTTATCCAAAAAGCATTCCTGCAACAATTCAATTTATAAACAAATTGTATTTACCTGAGTGGATTCCAGAAATGGTGGCAGGGGGGAGAGAGAGGCGAGAAGAGAGAGAAGGGGGAGTGGAGCACGAAGGAGAAGGAATGAGGCATGGCGATAGGTGAGAAAGTGTAGTTAAAGTTCTCATCTTTTTATATATTTATTAGTTTTCTCTATCTACTCCAATGGCGAGCGGAGAGAGAGAGAGAGAGGCTTAGCTGGGGAAGAAGGGAAGAGAGAGAGTGACACGTGGCTTCCCGCGTCTTTAGCGAACACAAAGCATTTCTTTCTAATCGTTTGGATAGGGAGATTGGGAATGCTTGATACTGTTTTTTCCTTTAATTTCCTAATTATTTTTTGAAAAAAGGGGAATTTCGTGTATACCCCTCAAAAACTTCATATTTGCTATTACAAAATTTGAAATTACGTATTTCCTCTCTAAACTTCAAAAACTTACAAATTTATTTATTTTATTATCTTTTATATTATAAAATGGGTAATTTGTTTCTGCAGTTTAGAGGGTGGAATACGTAATTTTGTATTTTTTTGAGAGGTATACGTGCAATTTCTCCTTGAAAAAATAGTTTTCTATATACCCCTCAGAAACCTCGATTACTATACAAACCAACCCGGAAATAGAAATTTTGAAAGACAAATTCTTTTATACCCCCACAGAAAGCTAAAAATATTATACATGCCAATAGAATAAAGAAAAAAAGGAACCAAAGCATTAACCTTAAAAAAATTCCGAATTTATATTTTTCTTTTAATTATATAAACTTTGGAGGGTGGAAGTGCAAATAGAGTCTTTTGACTTTGGGACCTCTTCGTTTGATTACAATAAACGCTAAACAGAATCAACAGCAGCAGGAGACAAGGGAAACGCACTTTAAAATTATAGAGTTTGAGTTGGACTTGCATTTGAACTCCAAGCGTGAGACTAATAGGGTCAATATTTTATTCAAAGTGTTTTTCTTTTATAATTAATTAGAGAGTTAAATAGTGAATAGAAAATCATAAGGGTAAAAAAAAGAAATCAGTGCGAATAAAAAATGGCAGTATTATTGCTGATGTTATCAATTCATATTACATACGATTTTTTTAATAATTATTTAAGAAGTTATCAAGTCTGAATTAGAAAAAAAAAAAAAAGATGAACAAAATAAAATTTTGATGCCATGTGTAACAATTGTCAACTTATTCTACCCCAAAAAGTGTGCATTAGTAACTTATAAGAGCATCTAATAAGAGCATTTATATCTATGATATTATTATAATTTTCAATCTAATATGACAATTTCTAATTCAATTTCACAAATGTAAGAGTTTCTTATTTAGAAACTATACAATTTCTAATTCAATTTCACAAATGTAAGAGTTTCTTATTTAGAAACTATACGCTAAAATTTATTAAATAGTACTCAAGCAATCACTTGTCAAAACATTCTTTAGGTAGGTAAGTAAAATATTGCCTCAAAAACAGAAAATTGTAATTAAAATATAACATGCATGATCTGAACAAGCTAAACAAATTAGAAAAAAAAAAAATGAACCATCTAAACAAGCTAGACAAGAAAACGGAAAATAACTTCTTCCATAGGTGCAAAACATTGCACAAAATTTTGGTATAAACATAGAATACAACAACAAATGAACTTCAAAGCATACAAATGTTCAATAGATGATCTAGTATAACAACACTCCTATAGCATAAACAAAATTACAAGTTACACATTACATTTCTGTATGAGAATAAATCTTTTATCAGTTTGTGGTTTGGTAAGCCGTATCAGCCGAGGTGGTATCCATGTCATTCAAACCGAGCTCCTCATTTTGTTCCCATGTTCTCTCATACTCCTCAACTGCCACAACAGAAACAAAAAAAAATTAAGACATAAATTATTAATCAAAACCCATCTTTACAATTTATGTTACCCAGATTACATTGGTATCTTTACAGTGTACAGATCAGGCAAATATCAAACCTGATCAGGATTACCAGCTACTGGTTTAAACCTACCAATCTGATACAAAAATGAGCAAACAAGAACCTGAACAAAGAGCATAACCAGTCCAGCACTAACTATAACTCATTGGGAACTCTCACTTGGTTTGAAGCAAGAACGAAAAATGACCAGAACCCAGAACTAATTATAACATGAGGTATTTGTTTATCTCTGAGAACATGCATGAGTAAATGATGCTATGACTCTTGTGCGTCCATGTGCACGTGTGTGTTTTTGTGTGGAGAAAGGAAGGGAGAGGCAAAACGAGCATACTTGTTAATTGCTTGTCATCTTCAATAGCATCAGTAACAGGAGAAACAAAAGATGCAGCCAATGCATCATCTATAATTAGAGTCCATTCGTCCTCCAGACTTAATAGCTATGCCACAAAAATAAGCAATTTAATAAACAAATCAAAAAATAAATTTGACTATTGATGTTTTGTTTTTCTGACTCAGCTGCAAGACATACCTGAGATAACCTCAGTTTGAAATCAGTCCACTTTTTCTTCTTCCATTCGTCAGAACTATCACCCAAGCTAAATCCATGAACTCTCTCCAAACCTGTATGCATTTGCTAAAATCAGTTTCAACTCATAATTGAAGTACTACATTTGAAACATCATAAGAAGGGAAAACTCTGATATACTTTCACATATTTTAGTAATCAAGCCTTCGACTGTGGTAACTTGCCCGCCTAAGGTGCCACTAGTTAGCTCCAGTTCTAGCTCCGGAACCTTTACACTAGCTGAATCAGACTGCAAAAATGAATTAACAACAAGACAAGTAAATCATGCTTTAAATTATAATTTATTCCATAGAACCAAATAAGTAACTTCGATTTGCAAATGAACAGTACCTAACATTTGTGACTAACACCCCATTTTTTCCAGTTAATACGCAAAAAACTTAGCCAGGTTACTCCGGGTTATCTCAAGGTTACTTCCAAATGCAAATATAGCTCGAATTCAGCAAAATCCCAGAGTAGTTGGTATTAATTAAGAAAAAACTAATACCTTTATAACATCACGGGAAAGATCTCTTAAATTTTTCACTTGCAAAGTTATCCTTTTCCCTTTTGGAGGGATTTCACCACCTGCCTTCAGCTGTTTATGAATAGACAGTTAAATAAGGGTATATGAAGAAATCAAAACTCCTATGAACTAAAAGCATGATAAGTACCTCAGAACTACGGTAGCCACAGATGTCACAACTTGATGCCATTACAATGACCTCCCGGAAATAAGGAATTTCTATTTACTAGTTAAGGTTTGATAAACATTATGGGCACTAGAATTATTGAACAGCAAATAAAGCAAGCATTGCTCATAATGCATTCACTTAAGAGAAGGCAAAAAGGATACTGGTAGCAAAAAACCTTGTAACAGTTTTAACTCCACAAGCACCACAGGTTGTAGGCAAAGTATCAACCTACAAAAACAAAAGGGAATAAATTTAGATAAAAGCATATAGTTCAAAACTTGTATACACCCATTGACTTCATAAAATCACAAGTAAACAACAGAAGAAATAAATTACTTGCCAGATAACACGACAAATGGAAGTGCCAATTTTGGTTTGAAGAACAGCGGGTTGATTCTTTTTTATTTTTTTATTTTACGGGTATATATCGAAATCATCTTTATAGAGGAATATATGGTAGCATGAGCTTTTGGCACATATTAATTTACGTAAACTATACAATTCATCAGGTATAGACAAATTAAATTTCAAATTCACACAATATGCAAAATTGTAGCTCTTTACCTCTTCAGGGGCCGAATATCTACACAAGGCCACTGCGACCTCATCAGGATTACATTGAGCAATTGCACGACGACCTGCAACTGATCCCACTGACCCATGAGGCACAGCGACTGACATCAAGTTATTCCCTTCTGGTGCAGGTTCTTCAGCTGCAGTTGGTTCAGAAAGAAAACCTAAGGCGGCTGTTTGCTCAGGTGTTCTTTCATAAAATCTGATGGATAGCAATGGGTCTGGTGAAGGAGCATATCTACAATTGTCGAAAAGTTTAAAATAACAGGCATGTACCTTTAGTTTTAATTCAAATTTCACCCTAGCTATTAGGTTCTGTGCTGCGCAATTTTGGGGGCTAAAACTATAATTCCATTCCAAATTGGGATCCAACAAAATATTCCTCAAATTAGCCAACAAATTTGCAATTGCATGCAATAAAGAGATACTCTTCATGCTTGGAACTTACATCTGACTTTCTTGACAGTGTGCAAGTATGAACTCCTTCAATGAATATAATGATAAGGTATATACACCAAATGTTGACAAATTTACATTAATTTACTATAGGTTGACTTTTCCATAATCCAAGTGAAGTTATATAAAAAGATATCAACCATTTTTGTAAAGCCAAGATGAAAGTTCAGGCGCTAGTCACTTTATTTTCTCATTGACTAGTGATTAATTTTATCAAAAAAAAAATTGGCTGGTGATTAAACCGTCAATTTCCATTGCAACAAAAACACAATGTAATACTGGGCGTTACTTGGGAAGTTGAAATTTGAAAAAATGAGACATGTTGGGTTATCTTTTGCAGCTACTTGGTATAATTTTGTTGAAGGACAAAAAAATCAAGAATATGATTAAGTATTATGCTAAATTTTGAAGTGGCAAGTCTATTTGGTATTGGTACGAGCCACTATGGTGATCCTTGTCTCTTGATAAACAACCAAACAACTATAATTATTAATTAATGTATCAGTGGAGCTGAATAAGCTAAGACTAAAATACTCACGGGTTCTCAACGTAGCTATTACCAGCCGGGTCATCAAGGACAAAAGTGAAAGTCGAATCTCCTGACAAAATGGATCTCAATTTTTCTAAAAACTGATCTATTGCAGCAGCTTTTTCAGGATCAATTTTCTACAAAAGAGAAATGAAAATAACAAAAAGTTAAATACAAAATGTATACAATAGCCAAATTTAAACAGAGATAGAAATTATCTGCAATGCACCTTTCTTTCATCTTGGAGAGCCTGTAGCCCATCCAAAGCTCGGGCTATAATACCTTCAATCTATATAATATTTAGATATGAATAATGCAGAAAAAATAATAATTAATAAATGAATTGTAAAGGAAAAAAGGTCAAAGAATAGTAACTAGCTGAGGCAACTAGTTTCATAGTAAAGAAACTACCGTAGAAAGTGATCCACGTTGAGCTTCAGGTGGGATCTCAAAATCCAATTCCGGAATCTGAAAGATTCAGAAAAACAAATTAACAAGTGAAATTAAAGACATTAAAAAAAATTCAATGCTAGCATATGATTTGTCATAAAGGTAGCATGAACATATTTCTGATTAGCAACCATAATGATCCAACAAACTAGATAAAATCAATGAACATCGAGTTTATGCTTCAAGCATGAAATAAACATTTTACCTTGATAGTTGCAGAGTCAGATTTAACAACTTGGCGATTCAATATCTGCAACAAAAATTCCATATTAAGTAACAGTATTAGAAACAAAAATGGAACTAATGTCTTATAGTAGCAATATGCAAATTTTAGTGAATTTTAGCCAACGGGCAATTTGGGACAAAAAAAGCACAAATGCAAATTTTTGACAATTATTGATCAAACTCCAAAAGGAGAGAATTGAAGCACACCTCAGTGTGTCCAGATGGAACCTCCAGTCGATAGTGGCAACCTTTAGGCTGCAGCTGGCCAGCAAATTGAACCTCATTATTTCTATTGAATTAAAAGAAAATTCATTATAGTCAGCACATACTGTGGCTACAAATCAATCAAACCAAACTTATATGTTACTTATCCAACATCAACAGATGCAGATATAAATTACCTCTCATGGCAGTGCGGGCATTCAAATGCCATTAGCACGACCTACATATAAGATAATAACGCTTATACTAAAACATACAAAGAACTAAATCAAATCAAATCAAATAAAAGGAGGGGAGGCATCTATTTGCATTGTGCAGACCAATTCCACCAAATGAAGAAATTACTTCAAAATTTTGAATTTCATAAGAGCATAATTTGGAAAAAGTTAGCAAGTACTTACCTCTCTGAAATGCGGTATTCGAGTTAAAAGAAGCCTCGTTATGCCCTGCAACAAATTAAACCAAACAAAAACACCATTTATTGAAGCCACACTTTCTGAGATTATTACACAATAACAGTATCTAAGCTGATACAGATAAAAGAAGCAAATTATAGATTACATACATTCTCGCCACAGCTCATGCAGAGAGACTCGATCTGATGGAGCGGTGTCACCGAGGTATCATCCTCCGCCCCCACACCCTCTACCACCGATCTGATGTCCGATAGCTGATCATTGCTTTCCATATGTAATTTAATTTCCGAATTAACGGGTTTCGGGTTGTCTTTTTCTCAGAAAGGAAGTCACGATTGCACTGTCTTGAACTAGACAACAATGGTACTTTGATATTAAATAACTGTTGTTGGCACTACGATTACTAACATTATATGTGATGGAGAGAACAAAAAGTTCCGTATTCAAATAGGAGCATAGGTAGGATTTGATTGACCTAATCTATGTGCCAAAGTTGCAGTAAGGACCCAATCTGATTTCATAAATCTAACATGTATAATTAACTTCCTAAAGTTATGGTTTTTTGCAAAAATAGAAACCACAACAAATTTAGTTTTTAGGTTCCAATTTTTCTGACAAAATAAGACAAACGATAAACCCTAAATTGGGTGATATAACAAATATCATTAAAGAGGACATGTATTATTTCAGTAGCAAAATCAACAAAAAACCCAAATGGAGCGACAAACGAGAGAGAAGTAGCAACAAACAATAGTACCTTAGTTGAGAGAGAGAGAGAGAGCGCAACAGAGGAGAAGATGCGATATATGCGATATTTGCGAAGAGAGGAGAGAGATGAAGAAGCTTCCGGAGAAGAAGGGGTGCGGCCGTAGAAGAGTGCCGTTGGTGAAGGGTCCCAGTAGTAAGCCTCACTGTAAAAAAATAAGATATAAGAAAGAATAGATAACCTAGCTCTCAGGAAGAGAAATGTCTCGAAGCGTCTAATTCTGCTGTGCAGTGCCGCATTGGGCCGAACAGATTGGGCCTCATTGGGCCTCTCTTGCTTTTTCATACTTGGATTGTCCTGTCTAGGTTTTTTTATTTCTTTTATGTTAGACTAGATGGGAGTATTATGTGATAACTGATAACTGGAAGCTTGATTAGGCTTTTTTAGGCAAAGTTGATTAGGCATTATTAATACCCTTGTATGGTAGATTTGTGTTCTCTTGCTCCATCCAAGATAAATCATTGAATTGCTAAGCCTTTCTTTTTTCTTTAATATTTTTCTCTGTTCAGCTTCATAAATCGAGGCAGGAAAAATTGGGCATAGATAAGGGTGTTCATCAGTTCGGTTCGGATGACACTGAATCAAACTAGGCAAACCAAAGTTATAATTCATGTTTCAAAAATAGAATCGAACTGTACTGAAGTTTTATTTTAGTTTATTCGGTTCAAACCGAAATATAATAATTTGTTTTTTTAAAGCAATTGATTTATATTAAACTAAAGTATATTAAGAAATAAATCGGAGTATTAAGAAATAATCGAAGTATTTAAAGTATTTGATTAAGAAATAAATTGGAGTGGTCCGGACCAAACTCATAATATATAAAAGTTCTGTCGGTTTGGTTATTTCAGTTTTAAAATTTTCAAACCGAACCATTAAACCGAAAAAACCGAATTGTTTAATTCAAACTAATTCGATTCAGTTAAAAACGATTAAACCAGACTCAATAAACACCCCTAGACATAGAGGTGTTCATTGGATCGGGTTTATTTGGTTTTCAATCAAACCAAAAAAATTCGGATTAAATGGTTATGTTTTTCGGGTTAAACAGATTAGTTCGATTGAATCTTTGAATTATTTTGCACATGTGAGTTGTTCTTGTGTCTTTACATGGGGTGTAGGATAATGGAAGCCGATTCACCTGGTGACAAAGAAATATTAATTCAAGTGTGAGGCTATGATACTGTATTATGCATAGCACGGTTTGATTCGTACTATGGATCAATATTTTTTATTTAAATCTTAATGGTTGATCTGAATCGTTCAACATAGCTTCCACACATGATATTTGTAAACTAAATTTTAGAATTTTAGAATTCTCTTACTATAATTTTAAACGGGTAAAAAGTTCATTGTTTTTGAAAGGTCGAGATTTTTCAGATTAAGTGAATTTCTATCCTTTTAGAAAAATAGAAATAAAAAATCTAAATATGTAAAATTTACTTACAAATATATATTCATATGAAAATTATACTGAACGGTTTAGACCCACTATTAAAACTTTAAAACAAAATTTTTTGAACTTATAGCACAGATCAATATACACTGTGCAAAAGCTTGTAAAAACAAGGATTTATAGCACAGATCAGTATACACTCTTAATTCAACATCTGAAGTAGCTTTTCAGTTGTTAATTCACAACATTTGTTGTCAACACAAGGATTTATTACAACGTATTGCAAAAGCTTGTAAACTAGTGTCCTTTGAAGGACAAACTAATGCATAAAAAGCAACACATATCATAAATTCAAACTGATTATATAATTTATCAATGAGGAGGGTTCCAATATCTCATACTTTTCATACTTCATATTTTATATTTTTATTTCTAAAGTTCAAATTATTGATCCGAACTGCTTAACATGATATCTATACTAAAATATATCTGAAGATGAAATTTTATATTAAAAATATATATTATTTTTTAAGATAGGTAAAGTTCAAAATCAATGATTTTTTATTCATCTTAAAAAATAGTAAGAAATTTCATCTTCAATTATATTTTAATATGTATATCATGTTGAACATTCGGATCGATAATTTTTTATTTTGAAAACGAAGATATAAGATATTAGGTATGATGAGATATAAAAACACAAAACATTGGAATCTAGTGTCTTTTGAATGAGAAACTAATGCATAAAAAGCAACACATATTATAAATTCAAACCGATCATATAATTTTTCAATAGCATTCTTTTAATGTTTCTAAAATATTTTTTGTATATGATCTAATTCGATAAAAAATGTTTTGTACAACGAACATTACATGAAATAAATTATACACATTCTTAATTATTATGAGCTCCTATCTCTCTTGTCGAAAGTGAGATAAATATTAATTTTTGACTTTTTGCTGTAGCTGCAATAAGAAAGGAAAGAGAAATAAGTAAATACTATAACATCGGTATTAACATTGTTAATCTAAAACAATAAGAAAAATCAAATTTTGTTTGATATAACCTTCAATGGAATTGTGAGTTGGTTAAAACTGATTAAGCAAAATCAATATGGGATGCATTTGATGCATGTAAATCATTTTTTCCACTGAGGCAGCCTTTGGACAACAACCTAAAAAAAAAAAAAAAAACTTTGTCAGTTTTGATACAGTCAGAACCATCTGACAAGAATTGTAAGGTTGAGATTTCAGTAAATCTCAGTTAGGAGTGAAAACGGTATGGATAATACCCGATCCGTATTCAATCGGTATTTGAAAACTTAGATGTGGATATCGATGTGAATATCCAATATCCGAATATCCATGTGAATAAGGATATGATTTTACGTTTCAATTATCCGTATCCGAATAGTAGATATATACAATATATTTTAATATATATTATGAAAAGTTTATGTTATTCACCATTATAGTTAGAAGCATATTTTGAATTTTAATATTTTTTTATATTATTTAATTAATATCCGATCTGATTCAGACCCATATTGCTATCCGTTTGATTTCTCCTCTGTATCCATATCCAAAAAGTGAAAAAAGGATATGGATATGGTTTTATCACTATCCGCTCCGTTTTCACCCCTGGTCTCAGTACAAAAATTGAGAGAAGCCAAAAACAAATATAATACTATACATATTACCTTGCCAGAATTTTCTTTGTTTCCTACTATAGTTTGACAAGCTAGCCTCCAAGATTCGGGTTTCTGAAATTCAAAAAAATTAATAAATTGGTTACCTTCCCTATAGAATACTACAATCTTACCACTGTAAAAGGCAAATATTAAAAAAATTGTTTGGCCAACAAACCTTCTTTAAGTACCGGTTCTCGGCATTTGTTCTTTCATTCAGAAGCTCCTTTCCATCAACAATCTACAATGTCATAATACCATGATTCAAGTTCAGTTTGTAAATTGATATATTAACTATAGTTTCCCCCCTCAAAAAAAAAAAAAAAATGAAAAATGGGGTACCTCAACAATACATGTGCCGCAATTGCCTACGCCACCACAGTTCATAACCTTGCCCTGCATTTGATCAAATGCTGATGTATCAGATGGCAAAAGAAAGCTCAGTATGGAGACTACTATATATGGATTTACTTCAAGGTTCTAAATAGCAATTATAGCGTTATAGCTTCTAAGGTCCGAAAAAGCTATAGCGCAACAATAGCCAGTAGCTATTTAGAACAAGAAAAACGGTTAATAGCGTTATAGCTTTTAAGGTCCGAAAAAGTTACGTAGCTATAGCTAGCTATTTAGAATCCTGATTTACTTACATATGCTGCATATAGCTCAATCTTGTTGTCTAGCATTATATTGCGAAGTAATTTCTCCCCGCTTATAGCTGCCGCTTTATCCACCGGATAGGTGCCGTCATCTTTCGGTTTTGGCTGCCCAGAAAAAAATAATCCTGATGCTGATAAAACCATATTTGGGGAAAGCAATGCTTTGTATTGTATGTTTAAAAACTTTGTAAGTCTAACCCTTTGATATATTTGATTGCAAAATAAGAATAGCTAGCTATTGTTTGTCTTATTAGAATAGCCAAATATTAAAATTCTTAGAAATAGTCTATTGTAATAAGACAAAACGTTTAAATTTCCTATTCTGGCTATTGTATCACAACCAAACACCGAATAAGTAATTTCAAATAGCCTATTCTCATCCAACCAAACATACTCATCTCGCAACAATTTATGTTAAGTAGCATTTTATTCTTGAGTATACACAAACTGATTCAAACATATACTGGTATAATTTTTTCCTTATTCAAGATAAAAGAGATAGGCCAGGACTATAAATTGGAGATAATTTATGCCAAGACAGGCTGTCAGAAAAGTTTGACAAGATTACTTTATGATTTATTCATTCTTAAATTTTTTTTAATGGTTATGGCTCTTAAATTGTTATTAGTTTAGTACTTGCAATAACTGTGAATCTTGGAAAGCGAATAAAAAAGGTGAGGTGAATATGTATACTTACCCCTAGAAATTCAAGCTCTATTTGGGGTTTAGAAGCAATCTCAGATGAACTCGCTGAGGCATTTGAGGAAACACTAACGCGAACTGATCGATTAGTCTTGACAGATGGAGAGCTATGGCTAAACGTGAAAGGAGAGAAGGAGAAGAGAGAGCTTGTGGCTGCCATGGTTTTCTTTAATTTGTTGTATATTGGTAATCTTTTTATATAAATAAAGGTATTAAGGTAAAGTTTTGGTTAATTTTGTAATATTGTCCTTTTTTAAGAACCGCACAAATATATTGGGCCCAGTTTGAACCAACGCAAGAGGTGCTGCCACGTCAAATGTGGACCCTTTTTTTATTTATAACAATTATCGGAAAGGCTCTCTGTTTCGAGGATTTTCAAGAGAATTCTCACACTCTGGAATTTAGTGGAAGACTGCTAGTGTTGCTTCTCAAATAAGGTTATAACATTTCAATTCATCACTAGACACTAAGGTCATATTTGGTTGTGGAGGAAAGTTAAATCAAATTAAATTTTTTACTTCAAATTAAATTGGAGTAAATTAATCATGTTTGGTGGAGTAAACTAAATTATCTCTCTAATTAATATAAGTTATTTTGGTTTAGCTTAAATCTTACTCCATCTTAAACCGTCTATGTTACTCCTTATTTGACTCCTTAAGCGTGAAGTATAAGGGGTTTACTCCACTTCTTACTTTACAACCAAACATGACATAAATAAGTATAAGTTGAAGAGTAAAACTAGGGTGTTCTTAAGTTCACTGAGCTCTTTGGTGAACTCAAGTCTAAAATCCATCGAATCGACTTCAAATGACAAATTCAAGCCGTTGAAATCCATCTACTTTACGAGTGATGTGTCTATATGTGAAAATTTTAAACATTCGAATTAATTTAGTATAAAATCAAGCGGTCAAAATTAGAGCGTTAATAAATTAATTTTAATGTATTTATTTTTTTTAATCTTTTTTGACTTCTTGACTCTATGTATAATTAATTTTAAAATTATTTTTTTTGCATGTAAATGAATTATTTGTAAAGTAGGCGGATTTCAACAATTCAGCTTTGTTATTTGAAACTGATTCAAATCAGACGGTTTATATCCAAAACCCAAATATTGGGATACTTTAGGGGATCCGGATCCCCAAGAGTCAGTATCCATTGAGATACTAATGACAGAGATTTTAAGGCCGGATCATATTTAATTCGGTATCAATTCAAAATGTAGGAGGCAGTGTTATCGTTGCTCTGAGATGCGTGCAAAAATAATTTAACGGTCTGAATTTTCCATGAATCAGCTCGAATTTGTTATCCCATTCACTCTAATTTCCTGAACCTGAATCATTTCCTGTCCGTATCCTCTGAGGTATCTCAACTTTTGCGTGTTTTATGGAAAATCACAACCGTTCAAATACGTTCTGCATGCATCTCAAAGCACGAATAATACTGCCCCTGCGCTATCCCCGAATGGACACTGGACACGTAGGTCACGCAAAAATTGAGATATCACAGAGGTACGCACGTATGCTAATTTCCCGGATTATTTTTTCTGGAATTGAATCCGAACGGTTTCGTTGAAGCGTCTTTTGTTCCTTTCTCATCTCTTTCTTCAACAAAGAAACCGTCAAATGGTGCACCTCCACCTCACTCGGTCTCTCTTACTTTCGTAAAATCCTTGCAAAATTTCTCCTTCGCCTTCAATGACGGGAGGCGGAGCTCTGGCGGGGCTACAAGAGCATGTGAGGGTGGCCAGGGATTACGCGCTGGAAGGCCTCTACGACACCTCCGCCATCTTCTTTGATGGTGCTCTCACTCAGATTAACAAGTACTCTCTCTCCCCTTCTCCTCCTATAGGGATTGATTGAATTAGCGGAGAAGGAGAGGATTATTGAAATTTCGGTAAAATCGATGATGGTCTAGGCGCTGCTGGGATATGTTTTCTTAAAAGTTGATAATTTAAACTGTTATGACCCCAATTCGAGTTGAATTATTGATCCTAATCTACATTTTCTGCAATTGTCTGAGTCAATAATTACAGTTTGTGTAGGATTTTGTTCTTTAATTGGATGACTGGGAGTTTAAACAGGAAAATAAATTTAAGAACAAGCAGGTCTGGTCTGATTTAAATAGTTCCGCTCTGGTTATGTCAAGAATTGTGGTAAAATTAAATGAGGTTTGTATTTAATTTAATTGCACACTTCAGGAATATTTGACTGCTAGTGCTTGACATGGGTGTCGGTTTCAAGTTTCAAAAATGCCGAGAAAAATGATACTTAGTACTGAAACCGATAAAGAATTATCTATGCCCAATCTTGCCTGTTAGCTATACTTGCCTGATGCTGTGGTGGTTTTGCGTAACAAGTTTCTTTAAATCCCTACAGTTTGGTTCAAGCTGAAAAAATGTTTTGTATTTACTATTTAAGTTACTATGAATTGTGAATTGTAACTATGCATTAAGTTTTTTTTAATCCCCTTGTGCAGGCATCTGGCTACACTTGATGATGCAATGACCCATGCAAAATGGGCTGAGTGCAAGAGAGCAATTTCCGAGGAAGCAGAGATAGTGAAGCAACTGGAGACTCAAGTTCACTTGCTAAAAGAGATCATTCCTGGTTCAAGGCATTCCTCTGCTCCCCCCATACCTGCCAAGTCATTCATTTTCCAACCATTGGATGAGTATCCATTCCCAACGGACCCACCTTCTTTCGATCCTGACATTTGGGCCTCACCAAGCAGGTTGCCATCAAGGACTTTAAGGTCGAGAAAATCTGATCAGAATACAGCACGGTCTCGTGATTCATCGCGGTCTGGTGTGTCCAGGCGACTTTCCAAATCTGGTACAACTGGCAAGAGCAGTATTGGTACTACTGCTAGCTCATCTACAAAGAAAGGGAAATTGAGTTCGACAAAGGCAAATTTGGAGGTAATTAAATACCCGAACTTAAAATGAAGCAATTACAATTGCAATATTATGTATGAACAGAGAACTCAAAATAAATTATACAGCCCTCAAAAGCTGGGAATTAGTTTGACACTACAGTAAGCACGACATACTGAAATTTGGTATTGTTTCTGTCTCTATTTACCAGTAAAACGAAGAACTGCTCGTCAAGTACTTTTGAGATTTTACTAATAATTGACTGTAACTCCACAGAGTGGTGGTGCAGAAGAGGAAAAGGGGAAGAAAGGACAGTATGAAGGGCCTGACATGGACTTGGCGGCAATGTTAGAAAGAGATGTACTTGACAACGCTCCCGGTGTGAGATGGGATGATGTCGCCGGCCTCAGCAAGGCCAAACAGCTCCTTGAAGAAGCAGTTGTGCTGCCCATATGGATGCCAGAGTACTTTCAGGTGAGGCAGATTTTCATCCAAGGAAGCATTGATTACACTTTTTTTTGGTGGTTAATATTAGATACAATTATTTGAAAAAAAAAAAAGCTACAAATCTATTAAATATGTATTCATGGTTAGAGTATATCAGAAACTATTCTCTATCAAAATGTAGTAAAGTTAAAGTATACATGTATATCATAGTAAATTGAAAAGTGAAGTTTATTGGACCAAAAACATATACTTAGGAAGGGTGTGTTGCAGAACAGGATAATTTGTGAAGGTTTTCTTGGAAGCTGGAAATGAAACATTTTGCATTATTTCAATTATGAAAGCATGGATAATGATCGGAAAGTTCACTCAGAAAACCTTGGTCCAAATATAAATTGCAACAAGAACAAAACTAATGAAGTTATTTCTTTTTTAAACCGTATATGACCACAATGCTATATTCTCAGGGCATACGCCGTCCATGGAAAGGGGTTCTTATGTTTGGTCCACCTGGCACTGGAAAAACACTTCTGGCAAAGGCTGTTGCCACAGAATGTGGTACGACTTTCTTCAATGTTTCTTCTGCGACTTTGGCTTCTAAATGGCGTGGAGAGAGTGAGCGCATGGTCAGATGCCTATTTGACCTGGCAAGGGCATATGCGCCGAGCACCATTTTTATTGATGAGATTGATTCCCTCTGCAATGCTCGAGGGTACAAAAAGATGCCTTTTACTACATTAGTTTCTCTGATCTTCTTCCTTTTACTAATTTCTGTAGTTCCAGGTGGAGCCTCTTTTCTCTGGTACTACTTCAATGAATGATGCAAAATGCATGAAGAATAACTAGTTCTGTTGTATTTGTCTTTTGTTGTTATCCAATAGTATTTTCTGATGCATTTTATTTCAGAGCTTCTGGCGAGCATGAGTCCTCTAGAAGAGTGAAGTCTGAGCTCTTAGTGCAGATTGATGGAGTAAATAACAGCTCCACTGGCGAAGATGATCAGAAGAAGCTTGTGATGGTATTAGCTGCTACTAACTTCCCTTGGGACATTGATGAGGCTCTCAGGTTTGTAAAAAAAAAAAAAAGTTCCTTGAATATAAATAGATTAATGCTATTACCAACTAGGGTCGGATCTACATGGAGTGAATATTGACCCCCAATTCATTTTTAAAATTTCTGGGCTTATAGATGATTTTCTATATAGTTTTGGAGTAAAATGCTATGATTACTGTAAATTTGACTACTACACTCGAGGATGAAAATTAAAATTTTATATGATTGACTTCCATAGCTTGAAAGTCTAGCTCCACCCTTGTTGCCACCTATATATGCATTTTGGCTGTGATCTGATCTGTTAAAGTTTTCAAGATAGTAAGAAGCAAAGGGGTTCATGTACAGTGCAATTATTATGGCTTGACAATACAACATTAAAAAGCTCAGGATTGTAGATGTCATACTATATAATTTAAAATAGTGTACTTTTGAGTCATCTTAAGGTGCATGTGATGCAGGAGGAGGTTGGAGAAACGTATATACATACCTCTACCAGATCTAAACAGTAGAAAGGAGCTCATCAAAATTAATTTAAGAACAGTGGAGGTATGTGGTGTTCTTTTAACTGTATACAATGTGGATGTGCATCTTGTATATGCTGGTTTAATTTAATTTAATCTCTGATAGCCAATAGAGCTTGAAGGTACTGGTTCTTGTCAGCGTACCTACTACCTAGAATGACATAAATCCCTGTACTGGTTCTTGTCAGCGTGTACATGGCAGTACCCGATCCATGGATACTGAGAGGCAGAAATTGCATACTTCTTTTTTTATTATTAATTTTTTTCTGTAATAAAATTCTGTCAAAACAGGTAGCACCCAATGTGGACTTGGATGACGTGGCAAGAAGAACAGAAGGTTACAGCGGAGATGACCTGACAAATGTGTGTCGCGACGCATCTTTGAATGGAATGAGGAGAAAAATTGCTGGTAAAACACGTGAGGAGATAAAAACCATGGCCATGGAAGAAATTGTCAATGACCCTGTGGCCATGTGCGATTTTGAGGCAGCCTTAGCGAAGGTCCAGAAGAGTGTTTCTCCTGCCGATATAGAACAGCATGAGAAGTGGTTTGCTGAGTTCGGATCAGCTTGACAGGATCCTGTCTTCTAAAAATAGAATATTCCTTTTTTTACTGTATCAGATAATTGTTGAAAGAAGAATAAATGCTTTTTTTTTGTACATATTGATTTGTGCATATAGTTAATGTGAATACTTCTCCAATCTGAGTATGAAATTTCACTTACCAATGTCATCTATGTTTCTTCTAAGGATTGCTCCAGTTTGATAATTGTGCACCTCATCCTTGCTCCTATCGGTTGCCACACTTATGCACATTGTAGTAATATTCGGTCTATTTGGCCGAATATTCGGTCGAATATATTCCTATTCGGTTGCAATTTGAATAGAAAAATTTATAATCGGTCTGAATATGCGGTTTAGAGTATATTAACAGTGATAAAAATATAGTTTTTAAGTATATTAATAGTAGTTTATACCACATATTACTAGTTTAGAATATATCAACTTTGATAAAAATATCGGTTTAGAATATATTAATGGAGATTTATACCACATATTAGCGTATACTTGTTCACATATATATGAATTCTCATTTAAAATCCACGTATACAGTTGCATACCGCACTGTATATGTGGTGATTTTCGGCATACTGCATATAAACCGAATATTAAAATACTGCTTATGTGCTAAGGTGCCAAGCCGACTCAACTGTTGATGAATGGCACATGACACATCCAATTGAGCATTCAATTTTTCTTTTTTAGCAGGAAATCTTGGATTAAGATAATTCCTCTTAGCATTAGGAACAAAAATTCCTTAACTGAATGTATTCATAACAATATTAAAATTGATACGTTCATATTTTTTTTGCTTAATTTGAAAATTATATGTTTCTAAACCGACTAAACGAATGCATAATAACTTGTAAGAACAGAAACCTTTTTACTTGTGTACATTCTATTTTTACGTGTTTTCTCTGAATTCAGAATCCTTCAATTTAAAAATTAATATTATTTAGAGGACAAATCCACTTACAATATTTATAAGTTACAACATCTTACAATAATTTGATTTTGTAATTTTTAAAGTTTAAACAATCAATTCAAATCGTTCAACATGATATCTATATTAAAATGTGCTTGCAAATTAAATTTTATATTTTTTCTGAATTTTTTTATTAGTTATTAAACATTTTATAAAATTGTTGTTTTTAAACAATTCTGAATCTTTGAAAAACAATGGTTTTATAAAATAGTATAAAAATAAAAAAAAAATAAAAAATTTGTTATCCAAACACATTTTTAATATAGATACTATATTGAACGGTTTGAATTAATTGTTTAAACTTTAAAAATTGTAAAACTAAATTGTTATAAGACGCTGTAATAAATGGATCCCTCCTCTATTATTTAATACGTAATAGGATGTCAACATAAGCAATATATCTTACTGTTAATACGTATATTTAATAAACATTAAATTATCAAACATTTAAAATGGAAAGAGGGTTTAGGGTTCCACTCAATTTCTCCTCACTCCCCAAATCAAGCGCTTTGATGAAGCTGCTTTCCAATTCGCACTATTCTCCTTCCTCCATCCGAGAAAGAGAAGGTCCCCCATTCCGATCATTTCAGTTGTTTTTCGCCTTCGATTCTATCGATCTGACTTTTGGCAAGGTAAATGCTTTTAGACCTGAGGTCCAATTTTGGAATTATAATCGAATGATTTTGCCATTTAGTTGTGCGATATCTTTGATTATGCACAGAAGCACTTAGGCATTTCCTTGCAAAATGTTAATTTTTTTTCTCTTTCAGTTCATTTTTGATTGGTGTTCTTAACTATATGCATAATTTTTTTTTTTAATTCCTTTGCACATGCTCTATATGCCCGATGATTGAATTTACTAGACAAAAGTTTTGGGGGCCTGCTTACCTTGTGTTGGTTTTTCTTTGAGCATGGAAGCAAAGCAAACTTATCTTTTTGAGATGTGAGCGGTGATTAATAGTTATATTTTCCCTCTTCAAGTTACTTTCCTATCAGTAATGGTAAAAAATAATATCAATTTGGTGGCATAAACTAGGGCTGCACAAAAAGTTTGTAGTTTGTGATTCGATTTGAATTTGATTCAGAAAAAGTTTGTAATTAACTAGTTCAATTCGATTGAAGTTTGTTCAGTTCGGTTCGAATCTTATTCAAACTAAAAGTCAAACTGGGGTCAGTTTGATTTGGTTTGATTCGTTTGTAGCCCTACTGATGCCTCATGAACGGATTAAAATAAGGGAGAATTTCTAGTGTGCCCATATAAACTTGTAAAATAGCCAATTTCTCTATTAAAACACCATAATGCTCAATATCGGGACCATCCGATTCGAATCCGTTGCTCGAGATTGCTTCGCGATTCGAATTCATCTCTTGAGATGTGTGCCCTCCACTTCGGATAGATTATCGCAGAGTCGAATCGGACGGTCCCGATTTAAAACCCAAAGATTGGGTTACTTCACTGGATCTGAGTTCGCTCAATATCCCCGCAAAAACTTGGTCTCCAATATTTGTAAAAGATTCCCTTCACTTTACGGTTTGAGATTTACTATCAGCCACTAGAGTGGAAAAAACGTGTTGTGCTGTGCCGTGACCAAAATGTGAAGGGGTGGTCACGGCACGCGAATGGTCACACCTATGACGCACAGGGCCCTTCAATATTAGTGCGGATCTTAATTGGATCGTCCAGATCTATTAATGCACGTTCCATTAATGCAGAGGATACGAATTCATAAAATGATGTGCCTTACTTCACAATGGAATTCATTATCTGGACATGAATTAGGCCAAGAAGTGATTAGATTGCGAAATTCAATTACTAAGGGTCTGATTGGAACACAACAGTTTTGAGATGCCATGTTAAAAGAATGGTCCAGATCTACTCGTTGCATCTCAGGTATTGCACTGGTTGTGAATTCCGTATGGAGGGAATGTAACTATTTATGCTGCTTGGTACTGAAAGGATAAGCTTGCGTCCTCTTTGCTCAAATTAAAAACCCACTTTGGTGCTTGTCGATGAGTTCTGAGTTAACTTTCTGAGGGCATTAATGCAAAGTTTTCTGCTGGTTTGATGATATGTCATTTGAACTTTTGTTTTGTTTTGTTTTTTTTTTGAAAAATTTATCAAATAGGCCTACTAGATTTTCTTTTTTAGGTGGTTGTGATTGAATTTTTGTGTTCAATTGATGCTGGCATCAAATGGACTGACATCTTTTGTATTGGAAATTCATTATTTTGTTGTTTTTTTAAACGGGAACAATGGATTTTTCTGGTAGTACTTCTTCAACCTTAATTGTTGAAAGGTTCACTTTGCTCTACTTATAATATATTTTTCTCGTTGGATTCCAGATTCTGTTCTGTTCCTATTGAAAATCTTTTTTTTGGAAGCAAACAATATGACACAAGGACGACAAAGATTTGAAGAACCTGATTATTATTTGGTGCTCCCATCAAGTTATTTTTACACAATGATGTATTCTTTTATTTTTGTGAATTTTTATGCTTGCATTACTACCACCATATTTTGCTCTATGATGTTTAACACTGTAGATCTAGACAGCTTGATGCCTTGGGTGAGGTTTTTTTCCTTTTGCACAGGGGTAAAGCTGCTTTTCTATTGAGATGCAAGTAGAGCTTTCCTCACTAATTTTCTATTATTAAAAGAAAGAAGAAGAAAAAGAAAAATATATTATTGGTATCTTTTTACCACTGTCTGATCCGTTGGCACCCCTACATTTAACCTTTTGGTTTGAAAGGTCAATCTTTTCCATCTGAAGCACTCTTGGTACTTGAGTGAAAATCTTGCTTGTCCCGTGCATTAGTTGAAACTCATTCAATTAGCTGACGAGTTGTATTGAAGTATGATAAAATGCAATTTACTGAGGGCATCTTGCTACTGGTTTCTTGATTTTTGTATGACATGCTAGCTTTACTTATATTATATGAAGCAGCTATTTTTCATTAGGATTATTGGTTTAGCAGAATTATTTGCACTTAGTTGTCTGACAAGTATACGGTGTTTGTTGATTGGTGACTCAGTAGATTTGTCAGTGCTCTTTTGCCCTACTGGTTTCTACTATTTTGCTTTGGTAGGTGATTATTCCTGCTTCTCCTGGATCATTCAAATTTGATCAATAGTTCAATGAGCAAAGTAAAAGGATTGAAATGCCTAAAATTCTGCTGTTAAGAGATGGATCGAATGTTCTCTTTTAGATTTTCTCAAAAGGAAAACACCTAAATTATCGGGCACGGTAGTCATATTAGTCTTATGTTTCGAAATTATTTTACAATTATCTGGTGCTATATGATATTATTTCCACTGATCTCTTCTTGTAATATATTTTAGGTACTACATTTTAATATGTTCATTAGCTGATCTATCTAAAAATGACTTTACTATACTTGACATTATTTTACCCAGTGATGATACTCTTACTGTCTTACATAACATAAAATTGAGATGGATTTCAGCTTCTCTCCAGTAGCATGGATTAAAATCTTTTAGGTTACCTAGTTTTGTTCAGAGTATTTGGCACTTAAAAGGAAGTTTGCTTTTGCACATGCTCAGATTGAAAACCTCTTTATCTGCTGCCAATTTTTGTTAGGTGATTATTTCTTCAATTTTTTCAGCTTACCTTTTCAAGTATTTTTACTGCACTTGTTGTTTTGACAGAGGCGTATTTAATTTCTTTGGTACATGAAGTATCTGAAAAGAAAGTTATATTAGTACATATAATAATAGGTCTATCTCTATTTGGGTTGGTTATACCTTTTCTTTTACTCCATATCTATCATCTCATTAATTGAAAGTTTACGGTGAATTGACAAATTTTTCGCTTCATTTTTCCATTATAAGAGGTGATAAATTGTAACGAATTCCAAAAGTAAATATGGTATGTTTAAGGAGTTGGTGAGCTTAATTTTAAAGTTTATTAGATTGGTTTTAAATGGCAGTAAAAATATTTAGAAATAAATACATTAAAATTAACTCATAAACTTTTTAATTTTGACTGTTTGTTTTTATATTAAATTAATTTTAAAATTTTACATATAAATACATTATTGGTAGTTTAAATTGATTTCAATGGTTTAAATTTATAGTTTGAAGTTAGTTCAATAGATTTTGAAGCTAAACTTACCAACAAGAGATTTTGGTGAGGTTAAGAAATAAGAACACTAATTCTACTCTTCAAGTAGAAAATTGCACTGAGAATTCTCTGCTGGGCCTTTTAAAGATGAAATGGCATGCACTATAGGCGGCATTCGAAAGGATCCGGCCCATTAAAATTGAGTTGGGCTTTCCACTGTTACATACTTGCCATTCTTTTCTTCTGTTTTTGTCAAGCTGCGGATCTCTCTCTATTTGGATCATGAAATCTAAGCCCCATGAAATAGTAATTACCTCGAGAAAATCGCCGTTGCCTTGACGCGGTCTGAGGTAAATCAAATTTTAAATTTTGATCTGAACCGTCCGATCATGATCATTTTAATATCGTGCTATAGCATATGAACGGTCTAGATCTAAACTAAATTTTTTTGAGCTACCTTAGGTGATATGAATTCTTAGATTATCAGGATTTGTTTTAGTTCGTGTCAGCTTGAAACGGACGGCTCAGATCTAATTCTGCACGGTCAGGTATTGCACTGGCTCGGAACCCGAAATTACAATGGAAAGAGAGGGTTGAGGGTTCGTCCCTCAATTTCTCCTCATTTTCCCCAAATCAAGTGGCTCGATGAAGCCGCTTATTTCAGTTGGTTTTCGCCTTCGATTCTATCGACCTGGCTTTTGGCAAGGTGAATGCTTTCTGATTGCAAATGAATACTGCTAGATTTTGCCATTTAGATGTGCTATATTGTTGATCATGCACAGAAGCATTAAGGTATTTATGTGAAAGTTGTAATCTTTAGCTGAATAATTTCATGGCGAATTGGTTTACAAGGTTTTTTTTTTTTTGTTGCGATGCTGTTTTCTTTCAGGTTTTTTTTTTCTTTGTTCCTGCTAAATGGTTTTAACTCTATTCATGATTTTTTTTCTATTTTTTTTTAGTTACTTTGCACATGCTCTCTATGCCCGATGATGGCATTTACTACACAAAAGTTTTGGAGGCTCGTTTACCTGGTGTTGGTTTTTCTTTGAGCATGGAAGCAAAGCAAACTTATCTTTTTGAGATGTGAGCGGTCATTAATTGCTATGTTTCCTCTTCAATTTGGGGAAATAAATCTGCTACGATCCGAAGGGATGATTGTAGGGTCCCTACAATTCCAAATCCAACCTTTCATTTTTTGAGTTGTAATCGGGTCACTACTACAAAAAAACATTTTTACCATCGCCCCTTTACTATCGGATTGTAGGGTCCTTAAAATTCCAAATCCAACCATTCATTTTTTGGGTTGTAATCAGGTTGAGCTCTGTGTCAGAGCAAATTCATGCCTCATACAGACTTTTAAAATAACCAATTTTCCCATTAAAACATCATAATATTCAATATCCCACAAACACTTGGCATTATTGGAAATTTGGCAACCCATGTAAGCATGTTAGCCTGATACTTCATGTTACTAGATCATGATACTCGTATCCATATACGTGAAACATAGCTGGGTTAAATATTAATTGCATGCTACAAAATGATGTGCCTTACTTTACAATGGAATTCATTGTCTGGACATGAATTAAGCCATGAAGTGATTAGATTGCGAATTTCAAATACTAAGGGTTTGATTGGAACACAATAGATGTTGGAGTTCAATTGATTTCAATTCAATAGAATTTAATAGAGATGAATTACAGTAGAACTTTGTTGACCGGAATCAAAATGAAGAAAGCGCAGGGGGCCAGTATTATTTGTGCTTTGAAATTTGTGCAGAACGTATTTGAACAGTTGAGATTTTCCAAAAAAACACTCATAGTTTGAGGTATCTCAGAGGATGTGAATTCTGCAACTCAGGGACTTCCTAGGAGGTCACTCATCCTAGTACTACTTCTGCCCAAGCATGCTTAACTGTGGAGTTTTGATAGGATCCAGTGCTTTATTGCTGGCATGATCACATCCATCTTTATAATTGTTATTATCATTATTATTCAAATGTTTGGACTTTGAATATAGATCATAGTATGGACCAATGTGCATTATGCATAGCACCATAGCCTTACTCTTATTATTATTATTATTATTATTATTATTACTACTGTCGTTGCCATCATCATCACCATCACTGTATGGAGGGAATGGAGCTCTTTATGCCGCTTGGTACTGACAGGATAAGCTTGCTTCCTCTTTGCTCAAATTAAAAACCCATTTTGGTGCTTGTCTATGAGCAATAAGTTAACTTTCTGAGGGCATTAATGCAAGAGTTTTCTACTGGTTTTCTACTGGTTTTGTTTCTTCTTTTTTTGAAAGATTTATTAAATAGGCCTACAAGATTCTATTTTTTGGTGGTTGTGATTGAAATTATGTGTTCAATTGATGCTGGCATCAAATGGACTGACATATTTTGTACAGGAAATTCATTATTTCGTTTTTTTTTTAAACTGGAACAATGAATTTTTCTGGCAGTACTTCTTTGACCTTAGTTGCTGAAATGTTTACTTTGCTCTACTTATAGCATATTTTTCTTGTTGGATTCCAGATTTTGTTATCTTTTGAAAACCTTTTCTTTGGAAGAGAGCAATATAAGGACAATAAAGATTCGAAAACCCTGATTATTATTTGGTGCTTGCATGTAGTTATTTTTACTCAACATTGTATTATTTTCTTTTTGCTAACCTTTAATATTGCATTACTAATGCCACAATTTGCCCAATGATGCTTAACGCAATAAAACTAGACAGCTTGATGCCTTGGGCAAGTTTTTCTTTCCTCTCGCATGGGAGTAAAGCGGGTTTTCTATTGAGATGCAAGTAGAGCATATTTTTGTTTCTATTAATAAAAGAAAGAGAAAGAGAAATATATTATTGGTATCTTTTACCACTATCCGACCTGTTTGCACCCCTACATTCAACATTTTGGTTTGGTCATAGAACTAGCAAAATCTAACCTGACCCATTAAATATTAACCTGCTAATTGCAAGGTGTTATTTCTGTTCCGTCTAGAGCTCTCTTGGTACTTGAGAGAAAATCTTGCTTCTCCGTTAGCTGTCAGTTTGTACGGAAGTATGATGAAATGCAATTTACTGAGGGTATCCTGCTACTGGTTTCTTGATTTTTTTATGAACTGCTAGCTTTTACTTCTTTTATATGAAAAAAGTTATTTTTCACTTGGACTATTGGTTTAGGAAAACTATTTGCACTTAGTTGTCTGAAAAGTATACAGTGTTTGTTGATTGGTGACTTGGTAGATGTGTCAATGCTCTTTCGTCCTTTTGGTTTCTACTATTTTGCATCTGTAGGTGAATAATTCCTGCTTCTCTTGGATATTTGAAATTTGATTGATAGTTCAATGAGCCAAGTAAAAGGATTATTTTTTTTTTCTTGAAAAGAATCTATTGGTGTGGTCGTATGCTACTCAAAATTCTGTTATTAAGTAATAAATCGAATGTTGTCTTGTTGATTTTTCTCAAATGGAAAACACCTAAATTAGCTGGCAAGATAGTCATGCTAGTCTATGTTTCAAATTTGTTTTACAATCAACTGGTGCTATATGATATTTCCACTGATATTTGCTTGTATTGTTATTTTTAGGTACTACATTTTAATATCTTCTTCTTCTTCTTAGTTTTGTGTTTCTCTAGATGCTCTAAAACAACTGATGCTTTGAGCTTCATTTTCGAGTTGTGCTCTTACTTATTTATGCATTAAATTTAAATTTACTAATCTGAGGCTTTGGTTATCTTTTTTTATTCCTGCTAATTGGTTTCCTTCACTCTATATATGAATTTTTCTACTTCAGAGTTGGTTCTTTTAATTCCTTTGCACATGCTCTATATGCTCGATGATGGAATCTACTATACAAAAGTTTTGGAGGCTCGTTTACCTTGTGTTGGTTTTTCTTGGAGCATGATTGGTGAAGCAAACTTATCTTTTTGAGATGCGAGCTGTCATTAATAGCTATTTTTACTCTTCAAGTTACTTCCCTACCAGTAATGGGAAGAAGAAAACAATATCAATTTGGTGGCATAAGCACACATGATCAAGGACTTCCAAACAAGCCCTTTGTAAGCAGTTTGAGCCGACATTTTTATTAATATCCAACATAAAATAGAACAAATTCATGCCTCATGAATGGATTAAAATAACTGGTGTCAAGTGATCCCTCCTCTTGGAAATATTTACTACTTAATGGTAAATGCAGTTTAGCATTCCATTTATGGGGGAATTTCATATATACCCTTCAAAAACTTCAAAATTACGTATTTCTCCTTCAAAAATTCATAATATCATAATGGAAATTTGGCAATCCCTACAGTGTTAGCCTGACACTTCATGTGGACAAATTGTCTCTGTATTGGATATGTATTGCAGTTCGGGGTGTAAATGGATTGGATATTATCTGATTTTGTTCGGATCCGAATCCGGAAAATTACTTTCATGATACTCGTATCCATATCATGCAATTTCCAAAGTACGGACCAATGTGCATTATGCATAGTACCATAGCCTCACTCTAATTACTATTACTATTACTATTGCTAGTGTTGCCATCATCATCACCATCACTGTATGGAGGGAATGGAGCTATTTATGCCGCTTGGTACTGAAAGGATAAGCTTGCTTCCTCTTTGCTCAATTTAAAAACCCACTTTGGTACTCGTCTATGAGTAACAAGTTCACTTTCTGAGGGCATTAACGCAAGAGTTTTCTACTGGTTTGATGAGATATCATTTGAAATTTTGCTTTGTTTCTTTTTTTGAAAGTTCTATCAAATAGGCCTACAAGATTTTATTTTTTTGGTAGTTATGATTGAATTTATGTGTTCTGTGGATTCTGGACAAATGGACTGACATCTTTTGTACAGGAAATTCATTATTTTTTTTTAAACTGGAACAACAAATTTTTCTGGTAGTACTTTGACCTTAATTGTTGGAAGGTTCACTTTACTCTACTTCTCATATGTTTTTGTTGTTGGATCCAGATTCTGTTATGCTCCTTGTGAACCTTTTCTTTGGAAACTAGCAATAAGAAATAATGACAACAAAGATTTGAAGCCCATGATTATTATTTGGTGCTTGCATGTAGTTATTTTTACACAACACACAGTAAAACTTGACAGCTTGATGCCTTGGGTGAGTTTTTCTTTCCTCTTGGACAGGAGCAAAGCTGGTTTTCTTTTGAGATGCAAGTAGAGCATTCCTCATTAGTTTTCTACTATAAAAAGAAAGAGAAAAGAAAAAAAATATATGAGTGTTATCTTTTTACCACTATCCAATCTGTTGGCACCCCTACATTCAACCTTTTGGTTTGGTCACACTTGGTACTTGAGAAGAAATCTTGCTTTCTCGGTGCTTTAGTTGAAACTTGAAACTCATTCAATTAGCTGTCAATTTGTATCAATGTATGATGAATTGCAATTTACTGGGGACATCCTGCTACTGGTTTCTTGATTTTTTTTTTTGAAATACTGGGTTATATTATTATAAAAAAAATTATTTTTCACTAGGAGTATTGGTTTAGGAAAACTAAACCATGTTTTTTTGTCCTTTTGGTTTCTACTATTTTGCATATGTATTGTGGCTAATTCCTGCTTCTCTTCCTGCTTCTCTTGGATCTTTGAAATTCTATCAATAGTTCAATGAGCAAAGTAAAAGGATGAAATGCTTTTCTTTAATCTATTAGTCTTATGTTTCGAATTTGTTTTACAATCAATTGGTGCTATATGATATTTCTACTGGTATCTTCTTTTAGTAATATTTTAGGTACTACATTTTATGTTCATTAGCTGATCTATCTAAAACTTTAGTATACTTGATACTTCTTACATTTCATAAAGTTGAGATGGATTTTTTCTTGGGTTTAATTTTCTTTCTTAGTGTGTGGGCCTAATAATAAAATCTTCCTTCTGAGATGCAAGTAATCTAACAGAACTTCCATCTTTCAAGTTCATATCCTCTCCATTTTGTATCACATATACCAGGGACAGATTTAGGGCAACTGCAGAGGGTGGTTAGGTCATCCCCATAAATTCAAATGAATAATTTTTGCCCTTTACACTCGAATGATTTTTAAAAGTGTTTATATGGACATTTTTGCCCTTGACAGTTAAATGTTTCTTCAAAGTGTTTATATGGTTCAGCCCTTCTCATAGTATACAAGGGGTGGAATTTATAGTGTGCCTGTGTAAACTTCTGAAATAGCCAATTTCTAGTGTGCCACACATCATGCTTTTTTTACTTTTCAGTCTCCTCAAATCTTAATTTTCTGGTTTCACCCTTGACATATACCATGATCTGTCAGGTTCAGCTTCTCTCCAGTAGCATGGAATTTAGATATTTTAGATTACCCAGTTTTGTTCAGTACTTGTTACTTGGAAGGACGTTTTGTACTTACATGGTCAAATGGAGAATGTTTGAAGTTTTCTCTGATTTCTGAAGAAAAGTCTCAAATTGGGAAAGTTTTGTACTCACATGCTCAAAAGCCATAGCTTTCAAAATCATGACATCTCCTTCTCTCAAACCTCCACCAGATATAATAGAAACCTAATCTAACACCATCCCTGCCTCTACTCTCCACACAAATAGCTCTTTCCATCTCTGTGATTCTCCTCCCCTACTCCAATGAAACTAACCCAAAACAAATGGATAATATCTGGTCATGGATCATGTCTTTGCCTTCGCTGAATGATTGGCCGTCAGATGCTGCTCCATCTCTCCTCCTAGCCTCTTCGCCACACAAATTCATTACTTTCCAAGCCGAGTGTTCTTCCGACTCAAGCCTTGATGATGCGCTGGTCTCCTTCTCCATCTCTCTCCATGAATACAACTCATTGGCCCCGCCTCACACACTATGGGTCTCCAATCCATCTCCTCTCTCTTCTCCTTCAACCCGACAGTTATTACATCAACTTATTCATGAAATCATCACTGTCTCCCCTTCCATCTCTTCTTTAAATTCCAATGTTTACCTTAAGCTAGAATCAATATCAAGAGTGGCAGAGACTTTTGAAGAAAACGAGGCTTCATCATTCTTCTCGCTCACACTTTTGCTCCGTTTGTTCTTGCTGTGTGCTATAGATGCACCAGTTGAAGTTGGATATCTCTTCTTCTCTGCATTGACAGAAAATGTGACCCATGCTCTTAACTGCACTAAGGTTATTAGTAATTTGCTTCTGGCAGTGGGGCCTGACGTAGAGCAGCGGTATATGAGGTCACTGGGCTACATGCTCTCCAAATGGTGCTTGCTTAGAGACATACAAACTGGGCCCAAGTTAAATGCAGGGTCGGTACCAGCTGCGTGCTTCTCATATGCCACATCAGTTCATGGTCTGTTTGTGTTGAAAGGCTATGCGCCCATTTTAGCAATGGTTCGTGTTAGAGCTGCTGAGACAAATAAGGATCATGAAATGGTGAACGAGCCAAAAGAGTCTGTGTTGCGATACACACTGGCACACCAACAACTGGAGCTAGTGGTCCAATTGGAATGCAATGTTTGTATGCGGGACCCAAGGTTTATCCGGGTCAACATACACATTGACAGTCTACGTCTGCATGTAATCAGATTAGGGTACAATAGACAAGATGATGAAACAGAGCTTGAGGAACAAGATGAGATTGAACTTGAAAGTGAGCGCCACTTCCCGTCACGTGTGCGGTTTTGGGTCGGGCCTGCACCTGGCTCAACCTATGCAACTGGTCCGAGTCTTGGCCGGTCAAGTGGAAATCCGGAGCGAGAAGTAGAGACCACTCAAACAGTTAAAGGGGGCTTCTTTGCTGGTGCAAAAGGCAAAGGGATAAGAACAAAGGTATTACTAATAGAAAGCAGTACATTTTGCCAATCTATTGACTTGCCATTTTATTTGACTCTGATGCCAATTTTAGGCTTTAGTTTAGTTCCTATAGCTATGCCAAATTCTCCATTGTTTAATGTTAATACTTAATACAATGACTTGGTAAACTTCATCCAATTATAATAGTTAATTTAAAAAAATATTATAACATTATATTTTTGTATTTTGATGCGCAGTAAAGCATCGATCTTCAATGCATAAATGCAACATAATCGTTTCAACTAGCAGGTTAGATCTTCAGCTAGAACAAGAAACAGAAGCTGGAGATGGGAACAAGAGGCAGATGGAAGTGCAGCAGTATTTGAAGGGGTTCTCTGCGACACTGCCACATGGACAGAAGTTGCAACGTGGCGACCTGGCAGTGCACCCACAGATCCCCGAACCGGGCTGAGGCAGCGTTGGCGGGGTCCCGGTAGGGCGTTCAGTAAAAAGGGTGGTTTAGTGGTGGCAGGAGATGAGCTACCGGAAGGAGTGACGTGGCGTATAGGGAGAGAGATGGAGGGGGAAAAGGTGAGGTGGAGAATAGGGGGTAGGTTTTGGGTAAGCTATTTTGCAAATGAGGTGAGGAGCAGTTATTGGGAAACCAGGTGTGTGGAGTGGAATCAAGAGGTGGAACTTGCTCTTGTGGCTGGTGGTGATCATTAGCTCAATAGCTTTTGCATGGATAAGTAAACATGAGACAAAATTGAGAGGTGGTGATTGATACAGTTTTGTAACATTTTGGACTTGTTAATAAAAGATAATAACTTGGATAATGAGCTCATGATTAATTGGTGAGATCTTCGTTGTATATATTTTTGTTGCTATATAAAATGTCATTCATTATCTTATTTCTGCTTTTTTTTCCACCTTTACTTTTTTCACCGACATTTTTAAAAATATTCAATTAGCAAAATATTTTAATAATAATAACCACTTTTAGATAGAATTTTAAAAGTACCCAAACTGTGATTTTTTCACGGTTTCGAATTTTAATTCGGAATCGTGGAAAAAAATTCACAGTTCCAATTTTTTTTTTTTTTTGCACAACAAAATTGTTTTAAAATTTTAAAATTTTTTATATTGAAATATTAGAAATGTTGAATATTTTTTTTTGAAAATAAATGGAATACAATACAATTTGATTTATTATAAATACTGCAACAAATAACTCGAATTAATATTTTCCAAATTGGATTTTTCGCGACTGTAAGAAAAATTAATATATTTCTTTATGTGATATTGGAAAAAAGTAAAAATGCTTGGATTCGAAGTTACTAATTCCGGTTCAAAAGTCATTTCTAGGTAATACAATAAATATTGTCATCCTTTTAGGACATTTAATTTCTTATATCTATTTTTGAAAAAAAAAATTTAAGTTATTTAATGATTGTTATTCAAAAAGAATTCTCAAAATAGATACAACTTTTTAGAAATTAAATATACTAATGACAATATTTTATGTATTACCTAGAATTGACTTTTGAATTAGAATCAACAGCTCAAACTCCAAGTATTTTTAATTTTTCGCAATAACATATAAAGAAATATATTAATTTTTCTTACAGCTGCAAAAAATTCGATCTGAAAAATGTTAATTCGGGTTATTTATTGCGGTGTTTCTAATAAATCAAATTATATTATATCCCATCTATTTTCAAAAAAAAAATTCAACATTTCTACTATTTCAATACAAAAAATAAAAAAATTTAAAAATTGAGACAACATTGATAAGTAAACATGAGACAAAATTGAGAGGTGATGATTGATACAGTTTTGTTACATTTTGGACTTGTTAATAAAAGATAATAACTTGGATAATGAGCTCATGATTAATTGTTGAGATCTTCGTTGTATATATTTTTTGTTGCTATATAAAATGTCATTCAATCTCTTATTTCTGTTTTTTTTTTTTCACCTCTTTACTTTTTCCACAGGATGTACGCATGCCAAAGAATTTTTTTTATAAATCATAATTAAAAAAATATTTTTATGAAACCAACATGATTATTATTATTATTTTTTTTACAAAATTTATAAGAACTGAAATGTCATTTCGGTCCAATTTTTTTTCCAGAGCCAAAATGACAATTTGGTCCAAAATATTTTCACAATTTTTCAACTCAAAATATGTGAAAATGACTTGGACCGAATTGTCATTTCAGTCTACAAAAAATGGGACTGAAATGACATCTTGGTTCTTATGAATTTGGTAAAAAACAAAGCAATCAAGTTGGTTTGATAAAATATATTTTTTATTTATGATTTCTTAAAAAATTTCCATGCCAAGGCCAATTATTTTTCCACTGGAATTTTACACAATGGTTACCTTTTCATCGAAACCGGAAAAGGGTTATTTGCCTTTTATAAAAAAAAAAAAAAGATGTGATTAACAATAATCTCTATACAGAAATAAGAAAGCAAGAATTATTTTTTAATTATATCCTGAAAAGGCGGCATCAAAAAGAAAGCTGAGCATTTTATTCTTCTATAGTCGGGTTAATGGAAATGGTTCGCACACAACAGTACTAATATATTTTATTAAATAAAAAAAGTTCGACAAGAGAAACAACAAAGTCGTTGTAGTATAGTGGTGAGTATTCCCGCCTGTCACGCGGGTGACCCGGGTTCGATCCCCGGCAACGGCGATATTTTTTCCATTTTTTTATATAGGAAAGTAAATTCAGTGTCGTCATGTGGTTATTTATTTTTGACCCATAAAAGTTGGCAAAAACATTTCCATTACCCACAAATTTTTGTGTAGTGTGACCAGTGTCGTCACTAGGGGTGGCAACGAATCCAACTTACTTTAGGTTTGAGTTTGTTTTAAATTAAATTCGAACTGAACTTGGTTTAATTTATTTTGAATCGAACTCATTTCGAATCGAACTAATTGCGAACTATACATTTTTCGAATCGAACTTGAATCGAATAATGAACTAAATTATTTTTTAAACAGCTCTAGTTATACCGATAGTTTATATATTAATTTGTTCTCACAGGACAAAATTCACATGGCTTCCTTTTATCGGCATATAATGAGTGTTTTTAAATTGAAAAATTGTTAATGAAAAATATATCACAACAAATAATCGTAAAAAGAGGATTAAGTACAAGAATTGAAATATATAGTATTGTACCTCGAGTGCTCACTCGATCAAACTCTCAATCGGACCGTCTAATAAAGTGTGAATCTGAAAAGTAGAGAAGGCAGAGGAGAGATGATCGAAGAGAGAGGAACTAGGCAGCCGTCTAGGCCGGAGAGACAGCTAGTCACCGAGAGCGTCAGCTAAGTTTTAGAGCGAGAGGGAGAGTGAGTTAGGGAGAGGTGGAGAGAGAACTAGGTTATTGAGATTTGAGAATAATGAAGCATCGGCTAAGTTAAATTATGACTCTCTATCTTGGATTTTAATTTGATCAGGTAAATGAACGGCCGATGTTAATATGAGATTCGAACCACAAAAAAATCACGAACCCATTTCGATCGAACCAGGTTATGTTTGAGTTTGGTTTGAATTAATTCTGAACCGAACATGGTTTAGTTGGTTTCAATTGGAACCTATTTTGAATCGAATCAAACTCAAATCAAACCTGAATCGAATTACGAATGTCGAATTTTTTTTGCCAGCTCTAGTCGTCACCTGCAGCAGCTTAATTTTGATAACCCCTACCGATTTATTATAAGTTTTTGACATTTCCCTTTAGGCCATGTGGTAATTTTTGACATTTCTCTTTTCTCTCTTGCTCTCCCTTCCTCCCTCTCGATCTGTTATTTTTTTTTTTCATTCTCCTCTTTTGAGAGATCTCACAATTTTGAAAACGAAATGAACTATGATTTAAGTGGGTTGGACTGAATTACGATTTGAACTCAGATCTAATACTGATGAAAAAATCAATCATAACTATGGAGCAAATTATCTCCTCTTTCTCTTTGTTAAGAACTGATTTGATCGATTTTCTCAGTTAAACTGAATAAACCGAAATTTATTTCGGTTTGGTTTTTATCGGTTCATTAATTTAATTCGGTTGGTTCGGTTCTCAGTTTAAAAACAGATTAAAATTTTGGTTTAGCTATTTTGTTCGGTTTTAACCGAACCGAACCGAACCGATGAACACCCTAGACTTTTGTCTAATTACTCAAATCCTCTGGAGGCGTTGAAAGAAAGAAAGAAAGCGAGACAAGACGAAAACACACAGAGAAATGGCGGAGGCATCGGGTGTAGTTACAGTAGAGAAGGTGAGAGGCAGATCAACCATCACTCGCTGTTTTTTCAGATACCCCCTGAAGCTTATTCTCCCCAAAAAGGTAAAACCTTTTATTTTTTTTTCTCGAATTAGACCCTACAAGTTCTGAAATGTCACCTGATTTTTCCGATTGTAATGTAGGTGGGCGCCTCTCAGGTTGATGCAGTTTGGATCTATGCTCTCTCCTATGGTGGTGGCATAGTTTCGGTTAGATCATTGAAAATTAAATCATATAATTTTTAAATCACAAAATGGGGATCATTTTGTCTTTGTTTGAGAAAAAGTTGAATTACTTGTTGGAAAGTAACTTAAAAACGTGTAACAGATAAGCACCTTATGTTGTATTCAATGCAAGTTATAGTGCAGCATTGTTGTCAAACTAATATCAGTATCATCACAAAAATTCTCTCATCTGGAATTGTGAATTGAAAAGTCATATCGGATATCATTGGAAGCCTGAATTTTGTGTTCAATTGAATGTAGAACCTTTTAGAAGGATTAGTCTGGCAATGATCATGTTAATTAAGTTTGTCAGACTTGAATTGTCCCAAATTGATCAACAAGTAAATACTCTTACATAAGATGTGTAGTTTTTTCTAGTTCACCTTGTAACTTTTGAGTTTTGTTCAACTGAAGTAACCCCTTGATCTGTTATACTTTTGTTCAATCCAGGTCTTGAACTTTCTTTTTATTTTTGGTATTGGTTGAGTAAAAGATAAATTTTACAGTCCACACTGCAAATTAAAGAACTTAAGGTCTGAGTCAAGCAGAAGAAAAAATATTCAGAGCTGTACATAGAATAAATTTCAATAGTTGAATCAAGTTTTTTTTAAAAGTTGCACAGATTCACACTTTTTGCACTTGTTATACTGTTTGTTTAATTATTTGAAACTAAAGGAAGTAGTAGTAAGTTGGTTGCAAAAACTAAGAATGTGCATTTTCTTGTCAAAAGATTAAAGGATTTTTAATTAAATTGCAGGGTGATAAAATCTCTTGTAAGATATCTATAGAGGATCAATGTACTGCTTCTGTTACTACCCAGGCTTCAACGAAGGTTGCATCACGCTTTTTATTTATTTATTAAGGAATATAATTTTACATGAACTGCGTTGTATTTTGTCTGTTTGTTTATTAATTCAGAGCCTTGGAAGACAAAAATGGCCGTATAGTAATGAAACTAATTTACTAAAGATAGAATGTTAAGTTTTATTCTTTGGAGCTGTGGTTTTATTTCAGTATTTCTGCAGATCTAATTCCTTATCTTTTTCTAACACAATGAACAATTAACAGGTATACAAGTCTGTTGGCTCAAAGTTCTCAGAGCAAATACTGGAGGTAATTGTACTTATATGCCTTTTTTTTTAAGTTTTTGAAAAATTGACAGTCAGGTACCTACCTTCTTAAAAGTCCAGCTAATTCGATCACAAATTGCCTTTGCTTTAGCAAATGATATTTTTGTACCAATGAACCTATCAATACATAGATCGGTATGAGCAATCAATAATGATGACAGGGTTCTGAAGGTTACTTGTGAATGTTGGTCTTTCTTAAAAGTAAACGAAAGAAAGTTGGTTGTTAGTTGCAACATGCAAACATTATAATTGATGGGTGTTTTTTGCACTTATAATAAAAGTGATGATTAAATTTTAAAAATATCTCTGTTAATAGCAAGTTTTTGTGTGTTCAGTAGGCGAGAATTGGAGAAGAAGCATTTATGGCACTGATTCCAGATCCTGTCACCTGTTTCTCGACTGCCAGGTATGATCAGAAGCAAAATTTCAGAATTGTTTCTAGTTCCAATTTGGTTGTGGTTGATTGGATCACAAGTGGCCGGTACCAAAGTGGGGAGCGGTGGGACTTCACTTCTTACAAAAGTACAAATTGTGTTTACTTAGACAATGATCGGCCTATCTTCATTGATTCGGTAATCCTCCTATACACACACACACACACACACACACACACACACACACACACACACACACACACACACACACATATATATTTTTGTTGTACCTTTTTTTAGTTGAGGCCTAATCAGAACTTAATTTTTCACTGGAAAAACTCACAGCTGGTCTATTGTATCTAAAAACACATTAGTATCTTTTTAGTGAATGTTTAGGGACTAAATTAACCTTCATCAGATAGTCATGTTCTTGTAATCATTTTTGCCAACAAAAATTGGAGTTATTGTACACAGTAGTGGGATGAACTGATTTGTTGCAATGGTGTTAGAAAATATAATTAATGCCTTTTGAGCATTACTTTATTTTACACCATTTTGTGATAAAAATATTCCTTTTATTGATTTTAATTAAGTGGGATGAAATACATGTGATAATAGGTTTTGTTGGAACAAAGTTTGATCTGTAGCATTGCTGAGCGCATGCATGATTATCAAGTAATTGCCATGATAGTTATTTTGGGGTGAGTTCGCCTTTCACATATTTTTTTGTATCTTTTTATTTTATACATTTTGTTCAGTAAAAGTCCATCTTTTTTTTTTATCTGCTGTATGAAATAGTAGATAGAAATTATTTCTTGCTAATGTTCTCAAGGAGACGATAGTTAACCTTGATTAGTCCAATTTAATCTCATATTACCCTCAACAACAAAAGAAGCAAAAACCATGGTCAAACTGGTGAAAATTACCATCTTGGACCTAAGCTAATCTTGCTATAGAGTGATCAATTGGCTTTCAGTTTCATGGCTATAGTGAAAACCTCTGTTATAATTAGTTAGCAATATGCTTCCTGCTACAAAATGTAATATGCAACTACTTTTGTTTCATAGTGTACCTAAGTAGTCCAAAACTCGTATAGACCTAGATAATACATGTTGGCACTGAAAGTAAGGATTGGTAAAAACTTAATTTCTTATTGCGTGCTTTGTAGTCCAAAGCTGAAGCACATACAAAATCAAATAAAGGAAGAAGTAAAGAAAATGATGTCTGCGCAGCTACACCCCCCTACTACTACTTTTGGTCGATATGCAAAATTGGAAACTCAGCAAGACCGTACTGTTCCAGATCTTATAGCTTCATGCAGTACATTTGGCCCCCAGGTATCAATCTTATTGAAAAACATTTAAGGTTTTGGTCTATAAACCCTTCAGTAGCCCTTAAACTAAATAATCCTGAAGTTCAAGTTGGTCCTTGAAGTTGAACTTTCAAAAAAGAACTAAGATAGGCCTTGAACTTCTCTCAAAAAATTTAAGTTAGAACATCTAAATTTTCTTTATAAACAATTGTCAACTTTGGATGGGTGTTATTTTCAAATAACCAGAAAAATAATGTCAGTTGCAAAACTGATAAATGTCTGATGTTCTTTCTCCATCTATAAATTTGCTGTTGCAATTGCTAGTTTTATCACAGTTTCATTTTGTTTGGTTCAATTTTCAGTTTCGCAATTACAAAAGTTCAGTTCAACCAAACCCACCTCATGAGCAATTTTTATATTGGTATATGTATAGCGCAGATTGGTCCGTACTACAGATCAGTAAATTTTTTTTTCAAAGTTTGAAATAGCCGGTCTGAACTGTTCAACGTGATCTCCATATGAAAATGTACTTGCAGACAAAATTTTACATTTTTTAGAATATATTTACTATTTTTTAGATAGAATCACTACATTTCAATGTCTACATTTCCTCCATCTAGATTTCTTTTTTTTGAAGGACAGCTGGCAAGTAGCCGGCTGGCAATATATTATAAAAAATAATATTTACATATTCCTCCATCTAGATTTCGAACTCATGATCTCTCACATAAAAATCATGTGTCTTTGCCACTATACCAAAGACTAGTTCTTAATGTCTAGAATTTTTAGATCAAAGGATTTTCTACCTATCTAGAAAAAATAGTAAGAAAATTCTAAAAAATGTAAAATTTGGTCTACAAGTACATTTTTACATGAAGATCATGTTAAAACGGTGCAGATTGATTGTTTGGACTTTGAAAATACAAATATTGAAATGCGCTATGCACAGTACCATAGCCTCACTAGAAACGGCTTCTATCATATCTTAGAGGCAGCCAGGTCAATAAGGTACTCTTTGTATATTTTTTTTTGTAGGGAATGGGTTTAGTGACCCGTGTTGCGGCAACAAACACAGAGGCTGTATATGCATTCTTGCGAACCCATCTTTCTTCCTTGGAGATGTTTCTGGGTGCTCCACCTTACTGCCAATCTGGATTGTAAACATAAGAAAACAATGTTATTTGTTGTATGTGCGACTAAGAATTTGTGAAATACTTGATACCAATACGCTTCAAGTAACTGAAGACGAGTTGCATGATCTTGTTGTAGTTTCTTTTCACGCAAACTGTTTTCATCACTTGGTGGCTGCATGAGTAACGAGTTTATCTCCACCTCTATCTCCCTCAGCATATGGTCAGGTCCGGTTTCTTGTAACTCACTTCCCACTTGCATATCTCCTGTTTGAGACAGTTCCGGGTTGCCTTCCAGTCATGCTCCCCAGAACCGGCTGCCCCAATGCACACTTCATTGACCCCATCCATGTAGGCCCACCAATTCTCACAACCAATCACGCAGAGGCTATGAATGAATTCAGGTCAGGTACCAGTTAGTAGATTGGGAGTTTACGAATTTTAAATGTTATATTCTAATAAGTTTGAATTACTTGTGGCTAGATCCACCAGGACTCTCTCTATTATAAGTACCGCAAGAGATATACATTCCGAGAACATCATGTGTACTTTGTTCTACTAATTACAGTTTCAGTTCTATTTTTAATTTGTTTTAATGATGCCCTATACTGGCATTGAATTTATTTGAGATCATATTAATTTATACTGCATTTATTTAACAACTAAGATCATCAACTAAATAATTAAATAATAAGAATATTAAAATTATAGTTGTCTTTTGTATAGTTCTTAGTGAGAAATTTATTGGAAGCTCGCGCAAATTTGAATAATCTATTTCAGAATCGACGGTTCAAATTTGCTTTTGAGGAAATCAAAAATGGGGTTTCGTTGCATCAATTCTACGTGCTTCATTTGAGGCTGAAAATAATAATTTATTAAATTGAATGGGCTTTCAGGCCCACAACTTTTAGCCCAATTCTGAATAATATTTAGGCGTCTTCTCTTTTCCCAAAAAAAAAGGAACTTTGTAATTTTTTTAGTCTTATCAACAAATTTTGCATCCTCTGAGATATCTCAAATTTTGCGTGACTTTGTGGAAAATTTCAAACGTTCGAATATTTCTACACGAATCTCAAAGTTAAAATAATACTGCCCCCTGCGCCATCCCCGAGTAGGCACCGGACACGTCGGTGACGTAAAATATGAGATATTTCAGAGGACACGCACTCTCACCTCCAGTACCAGATGCTTCTATCTCTATTCACACCGGGACACGTGTCGGCGAAAAGCAGAAGGAAGGGGGAGAAACATTTAAACTATTTGGCGACCTTATAGTTTTAGTACCAGAAAACAAAAGGGGAGAAAAATGGCGGAGAATGAAGCCGACGCAGCTTTCGGAGACGGAGACGGATTCAAGCAAAGGATGTCGGATCGGTCGAAGGTTAGTGAGAGAATTTGTGCAGATATTGGTAGTTTTTCAGTAATATGGTTATAGATTGGATTAATTTTGCAAAATTTTTTTTTGTTTTGGTCGATTAGAGGGATCAAGCGAAGGAGATATTGTCGAAACAAGCTTTAAAGATCGCTTCTGAGGCAGAGAAGCACGAAGGAACTATTTTGAAGGTTCATTTTTTTATTGTTAATTTATTTGTTCGTACTATTTCCTATTGGAGTCCTAGTGCAAGTGCTTTGTGTGGACTGTTACCTAGATTTGTTCTTTTTCTTAATGTTAAGTGCATTTTTGTTCCCGATTGGTTCAGGATTTGCTAGTTTAGTTCCAAGTGATCACGTTAGTCTTGATAAATGTATGTGTTTGAAGAAATACTTGGAGATTTCTCCATATTCCTCAAATTATGTTTTAGTGACTTCTTTTACGAAGTGCATGGTTCAAGGGTTGATGAAGAGCTCTTTTTCTTTTTAAAAAAAAAAATAGTACGGGAGCTTTGTGTGTGTTTTTTAGGACTTCACTTCTATTTTGAATGATTACTGAATTTGCTTTTCATTTTGTAATTTGAATGGTTTAGCACAAAATGTTCTATTTTTCAGGTGACTCATTTGTTGGGTGTTATGGGATTTGGTGCATTTTGTTTCGTCCTGGGTGCCAGTATGTGTCATTTTCTCTATCATCTTAATTTTAAAATAAAAAATAATATTGTTGGTACTTACTAAACTAAAAATCATTTGTTTCATTTTATACTTAGGGCCACAGGATATTCCGTATTGGTATTGCTTCTTCTATGTTATATTTGTACCTCTCAGATGGATATACTACCGTTACAAGAAGTGGCACTATTACCTATTGGTAAGTTATTTCACTTTGTTTTAAATATATGCTCGCCTGCATAATACATTTACTTGACCAAAGAAAATGAGATTGTTGTTGATATTTAGTTACCTTTTATGTGAATTCTGTTACTGTTTTTTCATGTGTAATTTCGTACCTAGCAACACATTTGCGTGTTTGTCCTTTTCCTAGTATCAAAGAAAATGACAATTTATTGGAGGTACACATGGTGCTTTTCTTTAAATCTAAAATGATCTGTTCTTTAACAAGAGATTAAGGCACTGTTCTTTTGAGTAGTGTTCAGCTAGTAATGAATCAATGACGGACCATAAATGAGTGGTATTCAACTAAAAGTGATGGTGTTCTTTTCTATAACATCTCATGCCAATATATATACCATTGATCATGTGTGCATTATCAAATTGGTGTGTTTTTGTTTTGATTTATTTGTTTACTCTGTACAGGACACATAATCTAACTTGTGTGTTTTGGTTTTGATTTTTTACTCTGCACAGGACTTCTGTTATTATGCAAACACAATTTTTCTAGTAACACTTCTCTTCTACCCAAAGAATGAAAAACTCTTCATGGTGTGCTTCTCCTTTGCTGAGGTAAGAACCTATTTGATTCGCGTATCCATTTTTTCTCCTATTGACATCTACAGAGAACTTTTATACATTGGCTTTAAATTTGATCAGGGGCCATTAGCATGGGCATTAATTGTTTGGAGATGTAGTCTTGTATTTAGTTCTCTTGACAAGATCGTCAGTGTTCTCATCCATCTTTTGCCTGGTAAACTTAACTTTGCCTATCTTTTATTTTTCTTTCTTGTTTTTGATTTTTTGTGAATTTGTCCCAGTAGAATTGCGTAGTTCTTTTACATGTTTGATGCATATGTTTGATGTATCCAACATTAGTTACTTCCTTGGAGTAATATCTCATAGGATTCACGAATCAGTCTATACCTAGAAGTAACAATTTATTGTAGTACTGATTATGACAAGTGCAGTATATCCTAGCATGTGGGTCCAGTAGAACCTTGGCAGCTTATAGTTTGTGCTACAGTACCACACTACCACTATTGTTCTTGACTTGTATGTCACCTGCTGTGAATTCCCCCTTCTATCCTGATAATCTACACAACTCAATTCATAGGTATTGTATTCTTCACAATCCGGTGGTGGGACCCACTGGCATTTGCAGCCATGCATCCAGAAGGCTCTGCAGCTAGGGTTTCCTGGCCATATGTAGAAGATAAGTCGTACCTATGGACCTGGCTTTTCTTTGTACCGCTTGTTGCATATACACTCTGGCAACTCCTCTACTTCCTAATTGTTAATGTGCTGCGCCGTCAGCGGCTGTTGCAGGACCCAGAAGTCATGACATCTTACCGGTAAGTGATTTTACCAGATCTGATCACAAGTAATTGGAATCAGGATCCAATATTGTAAGTCAAGGATTTTAGTATTGGGGTCCGTAGCAGTTGTGCTGATTGAAAACCTATTTGTTTGATTTCTGTATATTACTTTTTTGGGCCTTTTTTGTGTTTAACATTTGTTTAGGTTTGATTTGAGCTACTTGCCCGGTTACCAATCTGATATTGTAATCCAATCATACGACGGACTTGATACCACTAGATTCCAGCCAGTCCGTACTGGTCTAGTGCAGTACGGACTGTTGGTTACTTGCTGGTTTGAGCCTTTTTTGTCTTTTTTAAGGTTTTATGTGCTTCGTTTGGGTTCTGTAGACACCTAGTCTTTTCCTATGAAACTGTTGAATCAGAGAGCTTCCGGGTTTTCAGGGGGGCAGATTCCCGGCAAATAAAGTTGATATGTATTTAAATTCTTTTTCAGAAAATTTATTGATTTATTACTAACGTATTCTCAATCAGGGAACTCTCCAAGAAGGCACAAAAGGCAAACAACATATGGTGGAGACTAAGCGGGTTATTAGGTGACCAAAACCGTCCTTTAATGTACATTTTGCTTCAGGGTCTCTTCACTGTTGCCACCATGGCACTTACTGTACCAATCTTCCTCTCGTACTGGTTACACATAGTTTTCCAAATTTTGAAGGTCTCAGCCACAATATGGAACGGTGGGACCTTCACTTTAGAAGTCTTGCCTAAGAAAGTAGGACGAATGGAGAAAAAAAAACTGGAGATGGAGCCCATAATGCAGGATCCAGTCCCGCAAGCTGACATTAATGAATATGAAGAACAACATAATTCGTAGAAATTCCACCCGGAATTTGAATTTTGGGATTTAAATTTTCTCTGTAGATTTATACATTTGTTATTTGCCAGCTCCTTAGAGTTGTGTCGAACAACAAGTGCACTTAGGTGCCTCCTTTTGTTTCCATCAATGACAACGGAAAAAAAAAAAAGAGAACAAAAACAAAACAAAAAAAGAACGTTTGCTTGTAGACAATTTTGTCAATGCAATTTTTTCTTCTTTCGTGGAATATATTTGTTTCCCTGGATGTAAATATAGTTGTTTGAATTGGTTTAAGCCAATGTTTTCTGGTAAACACATGTATAATAGAACGCGATGAGTGAAGTTTTCTTTTATCATATGAGAATCTAGAATTCTGCTATTTGACTTGTTATACACCCAAATTGCACTGTTTTTATGAAGTGGTTAATGGAATTCTGCTATTTGATCCCCGGCAACGGCGAATTTTTTTCCCTTTTTTCCTCTCTTTATTTTCACGTTTTGAAATATGATGAAGTCAGGTAATCGTGTTGCTTAATTAGTCTCTATAACTATTGTCTAGTTTCTTCGTGCGTGTTTTAACTTCCAAATTATCAGTAGCTTTATTTTATTTCATTTCTTGTAAATGCTGTCTATGCGAAGTGTTGGAAGTCAGTAGGAATTTTTCCTCTCAGTTACCAGAATATCAGTAATGAGGAAATCACACTTTCGACAGCCTATCTAGTGGTTTTTTTTTTTTTTAAAGAAAAAAGAAAAAAGAAAAGAAAAAGAGGAAATCACATTTTCTCACTCACAGTGGCGGCTTCAAAATTTTCGTTAGGGGACAAAAAAATATTGAATCAAGTTTAAATAGTTAATTGAATTTAAATTCATTAACTAATTAGATACTTAATAAAAAATAATGTTTTAACTTGTACTTTCTAATTCTCTAATCTATAACTATAACTGTCAATATTTATTTTAATTTTAACTTTAAATTTAATCTAAATTACAAATTAAACAAATAAGAGGGGCAAAATAGATTTCAACATGAGACAAAGTCGATTGAAACGTCTCGATCTTTGCTAAAGCTTAAAATTCAAAGGAGCCAGCTTCAAAATCCAGAAGAGCGTCCGATTTATCTCTTAGAGTGTGCTCTAAAATTAGAGAAAACAATTCATTAAAGGAAAGGAAGGGAACATCAATGGGGCAGGCAAACTCTTAAAACGTACACTTTGATTTTGTGATGACAGATTTCGCCAAAATTTAAGTAACACTCTCATCCGAATAGTATTCGTTTTCCTCCGCTCCCTCTCCGATTCTCCTCTTTTAGAGCAATTGAGCTCGTTTGGTCAGCCCTGATTTTCGCAGGCTCTGCTTCCGCACAGTGAATTTGTCATTTCTTCCCTTCCCATCCCCTCGTCTGGAGCTCAGTCTGAGGATCCAAATCAACACTGAATTTGTACATGCTTGTGAAGCATCAGGCTTGATATGGATGTCTGACCTGAAATAAACGGCTCAGATCTGCCTGGAACAACCCAATGAAATCCATACTACTAGAAAGGAGCCCAACTTATTACTTCTGTATATTGTAATATCAAAATACCAGTAAGTAACTAATTTCTATTGGAACTTAATTATATTTATTGTAATAAATGCTCTAATATGTTTTCTCATATATCATTCAAAGATGAGGGTTCCAATGCTTTATCTTTTTCATACCTCATATTTTATATATTTGTTTTTAAAGTCCAAATTGTTGATTCGAACCTTTCAACATAATATTTATACTAAAATATGCATGGAGATGAAATTTTATATTTTTTGAAATTTTTTTACTATTTTTTAAGATATGTACAAAATCACTGTTTTTGAACCGTTCAAAAAACAGTAATTTTCTACCCATCTTAAAAAGTAGTAAAAAATTCCAAAAGTTATAAAATTTCATTCCTAATCATATTTTAGTATATATATCACGTTGAATGATTCAGATCAATAATTTGAATTTTGAAAATAAAGACATAAAATATGAGATATAATGAGGTATGAAAGACATGAGGTATTAGAACCCTCCTCCATTCGAAATTAGCAAACCTAAATTTTTACCTCTTTGCTATTTAAAAAAAAAATTAATAACCAGCTGATCAAAAAGCAACCAACAATACATTATAATCATTTCAGGATTCAATAAAAAGCTTTATTTTATCATACTATTGTAATAGAAAATGAGGAAAACTAATTTGTTATGAAGAACAGATATGTCAGTGATCTATATTTCAGTTTTTGCTCTCAAATGATACACAAATTATAATACAAAGAAGTCAAAAAAAATATGAGCTATGTTGTTTAGCTGTGAAATAGTTTTTTTTTTCTTACAATTATGTACAATTTTAACAAAATCTTGTCAACTAACAAGCTTAATTTCTTGGTAGAATCAGACTGGTAAAGAAAAAAAAAATTAACCTAATATATGTTTGGCTTATCAATAATTTCTCAGAGAATATTTATACAATTAATAAGAAAATGACAATTAAAAAACTAATCAAAGAACAAATACACATCATTGACCAAACTAATTAATTATAGACATAATCAAATAATTAATAAATTTAGCTTAATTTCTTGGTAGGATCAGACTGGTAAAGAAAAAAAAAAAACTAATATATGTTTGGCTTATCGATAATTTTCTCAGAGAATATTTATACAATTAATAAGAAAAGATCAATTAATAAACTAATCAAAGAACAAATACACATCATTGACCAAACTAATTATAGACATAATCAAACAATAAATAAATTGAGCTTACTTATGATTGATCAATTAAACATGGTAAAAGGGAGATGGATCCAGCCCATCTCTCTCATTGAAGTTCTTCAAGGTGGCCATCCATGTGAAATCGTTCTTCAGCACATGCACCGCAATCGTGTCGTTCGGGAAATCCTTCGCCTCGATGCCGTGGAAATCGTACATTTTATCTCTCATATTGAACCTATTCTTCCCTTTTCCTCCTACATTGAGCCACATCGCCAACGTGATATCCTCGACACCGTGTGTATTGTCTCGAGCAAATTCTGACTCTGCAATCCACAGTACCAGGTCCCACGACAACGCGTACCCCATTCCAACCAGGTACGGCGGATATTCTTGGTCTAAAGGAGGGTAGCCTTTACCCAAATATGTATCCTCTCTAGGTTTATCTCTTAATGCCTCGTATAGTTTATCGAGTCTGAAGTACGCGTCATCATCTACTTTCATGACAAAGTCGTACGGATGTTCTTCACCGGAAAATATCTTTGGTACGCTCGAGAAGTATGTGTATGTCTTTCCTTCGCTACCGTTCTCGGTGCAATTCATGATGATTATGTCATGATAAGTGAGCATCTCCATGGCAATGAATACTTTTTGTTCATCTGTCTTGAGTGTACAAAATACAAAACGAACGTCTATTTGCACACGAGGGATCGGCTTCTGGAATGCATAGGCCATGCGAATGATATTTCGCCTTTCGGCTTTCTCGGGAACAGTTAGGATCCCGAATAAGAGTTTGAATTCGGGTTTCAACTCGGGAGACGGCACCTGTGCGGTCTGTAATTGACAGTTGGAGAAAAAGTTGAACTCTAGGTAGCTATTAGAATTTGGGACCAAAAAAATCACACTAAGTAAAACAAGAGGAAGAAGAATTAGTATGACTGATGCATAAGAAAAGGTTTTTCCAAACCCAAACATGATGTTGCTTAGTATCTCTTAGTGAGAAAGAGAAAGAGAGAAAGACAGAGAGAGAGTTCTCTGTTTGTGTGTACTTTTTGTTTGCAAATATGAGACCAAACAGAGGTTATATGCATAGGAATTGGAGGAAGAAGTCAAGAAGGTTGTTAGGTTGGGATTTGTATCCTCCTAGGTACTTGATTGCAACAGACGGTCCAGATTTACTTTCAGTTAGTGACTACTCGGGATGGTGCATGACCAGGATTATTTGTGCTTTAAGATTCGTGCTAATTTAAACGTCTGGGTTGAGAGTAAAATATCGAACTAGTTGCTTTTACATATAATAATGAATAATATGTCAGTATGATAATATATTTTTAAAAATATCGAACTTCTATATATAAAAAAAAATTAACACATTATAATTTTCAATACACGATTTGATGATAACTGGGGTGTGATATGCTCACCAAAAGAGATTGGTATTGGTGAGCACATTTCCAAAAACTATCGAATTGACTTTAAACTATGAATCTAAATTATTGAAATCCAAGTGCTTCGTGAGTGATGCAGGTATATTTAAAAAATTTAAAGTTTCAAATTCATTTTGTACATGATAAAGTAGTAAAAAAAATTAATACATAAAATATTTAAAAAATAACTTATAAAATGTTCATTGTTTTAACTGCTTGACTTTATGTTAAATATATTCAAACTTTACAAATTTCACTCACAAAGTACTTGGATTTCAATGGTTTGAATCCGTAGTTCAAAGTCAATCCGATAGTTTTTTGGAGGTGTGCTCACCAATTCCTTTTGATAAGCACATCACACCCTAATTTTGCTCTTATATCACATTTGTGCCAATAAAATCAAAACAACAAAAAATTACACCTATAATTTATTGATTACATCTCAAGAGAAGCAACCAACAATTAAAAATTAATTTCTTTAAGAGAGTTTACTTTCATAAATTAGTGTACCTCTCAAGCAACACAAACAAATTGCCATGTTAGATTTAAAATTGAAATAACATTTGTGATCTAGATGCTCTAACCACCATATATATATTTTTTTGAAGACTTAATAGTAGCTATCAAGTGTACAAAAAATTAAATTTGATTACAACTCTTTAGCCTAATACATCAATTCTAATTTTAAACTTGCAAATTGTAGCCCCTTTGTTACCTCCCTTACAACACAAGAGACAAAGCTCCGTCTCTTCTTTGAACTCTTTTGCCAACACTATTAATGGCATCATCTTGCCTCTAAAAATATATGAATTTCTCTCTTTTCAAATGCCCCACAAAACTCTCACAAATCTAGTTGTTCAGATTCTTTTGCTCTCTTGATTAAGACACCTGAACCCTTGCCATGATCGATCCCAAGTAGTGTGGGAAAAATGGCTTGGCGGAGTTCATCACGGAACGATACGGTTACGGCACAACACGTGTTACTATTTCGTGTGGTGACTCGCGTGCTGTGATCATTCACGTGCTGTGATCACCCCTTGACATTTTGGTTATAGCATAGCACGGGAAAAATCCGATCACAGCACGGCACGTAATCACGCGAGTTATATATAATTAGGACCATTAGGTCTTAATCAAATAGTAAAACGTGAATGAATTAACTTAAATTATGAAAAATAGTTAAACGTGAGAAATGTGACTGATTACGTTTGGACACGGCACGCGAGTCATGGTGTGACCACTTCTTGACATTTTGGTCACGACACGACATGGCACAGATCACTGTTCACTTAGTCACAGCAAGACATTGCACGAGACTAAAATCACAACATATTAGTACGTTTTTTTCCACACTAATCCCAAATTAGCAAAGTGCCCCCCCAACCCCCCCCCCCCCCCCCCCCCCCCCCCCCCCCCCCCCCCAACAAATACCTCCATTGCATAACGACATTCAAAGAAGAGATGAAAGATTGTTTCAAATGAACACGCACTACACATCACACAATCCGGTACACACTGTATTCCTCTCTTCAACATTATATCATGTGTTAAAATTTTAAACGCAAAAAAATTGACCTTTGAGTTGGCAACAGAAAATGTATATCTAATTTTAGAAATATATAAAACATTTTTTTGTCCAATTTTCTAATTCTTTACAAGATATTTAATACATTTGTAAAATTAAAATTGTGACCATTTACATCAGAATTAAAAACAAAATAAAATAAATGCCATCTAACGTTACATGCGCCGGTTATACCGCGTCCATTTGCATTGACCAAGTTTAGATTTTCTGTGGCATCAACAGCTGAACTACTTTCCCATTTTTTTATTAGGGATCGTTTTACTGGAAAATCAAAATATAGAAAAAATAGGATTAATTATTCCGTTTGGACAAAACAAAATTTTTCGTCTAAATTAGTGTTTTGTTTGTCTCACTAAGCAGGAAAAAAAATATCCTGAATAGAATAGAGTTTAGGGTTTAGGGTTTTTTTTTTTCATTCTCTAAACTCTAAACTCAAAAATATCCTGAACGTAATAGATTATCTCGTCTGGTATTGTAGCAACTTTTTTTGTTTCATATAAGAGAATGAAAAAAAAAATCAATAAAAAAATTATTACAGTGCTGAACGGAGTAGTCTATTCCGTCTAGTTTTTTGTTTTTTTAGTTAGATCGCTAATTAGAGTCAAGATTAATGAAAAGGGATAAACCATTCCTTTTTTTATAGATTTTAATTTTTCAACAAACCGATCCTGTTTCGCTATATTTTTTATTTTTATTTTTCATTAATAAAAAAAGGGGAACTACTTGTGCATTTCAACGCAACAGCAAATTAGAGATTAAGGGTATGTTGTGACCACTAATTTTCTATAGAAATTTAATAAAAAATAATCCACTCAATAATTTAATTTTAACTCATGAAATTTGATTGCTTTATATATGTCACAGTAATAATTTTATGAAAAAAAAAGTTAATCATATTTTTTGGTTTTTCCCACAAAAGGCAGCTAACCTATCTATAAAAATAACAAAACCAAAGAACATTAATTACGGATATTTTGTGACACCATACGTATTTTCGAGTTATTTTAGTATCAAATTAAATGATAAAAAATGTTAAAAAATAAATGTATTAAAATTAACTTAAAAACGTGTTGTATAGATTGAAATGACACTGATCTCATACTAGCCGGTTTAAAATATGTTCTAAAAATTATAAAATTTTATACGGACAGATTCTTTATGAAATAAACAATAAAACCTTGAATTCGTCTTTTAAATTTTAAATTTTGAATACAAATACAACAGAAAGCTTCTGCATTTGAACCATTCTCATCTAGATATTAAAATACAAAATAAAAAAGTGTATGTCAAATAAAATAAACTGTAAGAGAATGTAATAAATCTTATGATACTCATTTATATTGGCCACCTTTTTATTAAATGTATATGTTTCATTGCTGAATATAATACTCAATATTAAACAATATTTATTGATTGGGACTTGTGAGTAGACTTTGCTTGCTTCTTAAATGAAGATTAATTATAAGCATATTAATTATTACATATATCAATGAGTTGACTATTAGTTATAATTGGTGCACATGCACAATATTTCTTTTTGACATGGCCACTCGTACTTATTCCGGGAGTTCCTTATTTTATATTATTAATTTTATCAAAGATTTAAATAGTGTTTTAAATAGTTTTTATTGTATTATGGGGAATAGCTAAAAAAACAGTACAATATCCGTCAAATGCGGTTATAGTGTAGAATAACACACTATAACGCCATAGTTTTTATGATCTGAAAATACTATAGTGGTACTTAATAATTCCATCATTTTACCTTTAAAATAATAATAATAATAATAATAATAATAATAATAATTTGATTTAGCACAATTGGCTAGAAAAAAAGTTCTAAAATAGTTAGTTTTTTCAAAGTTGAGAGTTCGATTTTTCCTCGTAATTTCACAGTTTTTGTTATTTAAAAAAAAAAAAGGAAATATATGCGACTCACGTGACTTCACAAATTCAATTTTTAAATTTCCATGTGTCTATTTTATTTTACTTATTTAGTGTGTTTATAGGCTCAATCAATTAACTATTTCAACATAAACAACAAAGAGATGTCTTTTTTTTTTTATATAATTCTAATTCTAATATACGTCCTAGCACCTTTTTTTTCTCACCATAACATGAAAATTAGTTGTAAAATAATAGTTATTCAAATATTATTTAAAATGATTCAATATTCACAATTTGGAATATTTATCAAACTTTCTGTCACTTCAAGGTTAAATTTTGAAGTGAAATCAAGGTTAAGTCCTTTTTTTTTTTATCTTTCACCTCTGATATAATTTTTCTTTTATGTCTGTTTAATCGTAACATCAGATCTCACTCCCATAAATATTTATCTTTTATAAATTTAGTACATGTCGAACAAACCCTTAATATTTTTATGAATTGAATTGTGAAAAATAATACCCTCTTCAAAACACCCAAAAAACCATAATTTGATCGTGGAGTTCTAACACCACATGTTTTTATATTTTAATATTTAAAATTGAATATCAATGGCGTTCAACAAAATATGTGGTGCTTAAATAAAAATTGAAACTATTCTTTTTATAACACGATATTTATGGACGTTAACAATTTTTTCGAGGACACAAAAAAAGGATCCACAGGACAGAATTTATAATTTGAATATATTAAAAGGAACTTTAAATAAAATTACAAAATAGATAAAGTATCTTATAATTTAGATATACTAGAAGTACTACGAAATATTTTTCAGACAAGATTTTTTGCAGACATAAAAAAATTAACATATTTATTGACGTGTTACTGAAACAAATAAAAATATTTTGAATTTGAGTTATTCATTCCAGTTCAAAAATCACTGATGTTTTACATACTTAATGGGGGCAACAAGACTATTTTTTTAAGAGTAAAGTTTGGTTTCTTATACATAATTTTTTTTAAATCTTTTTTTTTTATATATATAGAAAGATGGAGGTTTAGTTTACCGACTTCTATTTAATTGTCCATAAAAGACTTCTATATGAATTTTGAATCCATGACCTCCCATACCATAAGACATGTGTTTTTGTTATTAGATCAAATGCTAGCTCTTAAAATTTTTAAAAATTTGTAATATCAATTTTTGTATACCGAGATTTAAAATTCGCATTAAACATTTGCTCACAGATCTATATTTAGAATTTTGAAGATAGCAAAAAATTTGTCCTGAAAAAAGTAACACAAACCGGGAGAGGGTTTTCATGGGATCAAAATCTATTTGATGTCCGATTTAAGTTTGTGTGAGTAGGTTCAAACTGCACGGATTTCAAACTGTCGTGTCAGTTTAAATTATCCGTGCAAATTTCAATACAAATAGAAAACTTTAAACTAAACATCGTACATATTTCAATCTCATCGGAATCTTTCTCTCCCAACACAAATAAGTTCCGGAGAAATGAGATCCGTTGCTCTTTAAATTTCTGTTACTTTCTACTCTTCTCTCTGTCTATCTCCTATCATCTTTGAAGAGAGATAGAGAGAAAAAAAAATAGCAAGTTCTGCTTTTCACTTAAAAAAAAGTAGCAGATGTTAATATATTCCTGGATCACAAGTAATTTGCTAAATTAACCCTCTACCTATAATAAATTGCACAACTGTCTTGCCACGGTGGAAAATAATTAAAAGGTGCAATTTTTTTTTTTTTGATATCCAGGTAGTGATTATCAGGTGAAAAGATGCATCATTAAGAAGAAATTACAAAACTTTGCACAAGCGTTAATCACTCTAGCATTCTTACTCACAAAAAAAAAGAAAAAAACCATATTTAATATATCATGGAATAATTCCAATTTAATTGTACTCGGGTAAGTGTCTATGCATTAACATAGATCAAACATAATCTTTAGGATTTTAAACAATATTTTTGTTACAAACATAAAATTACTTGATGCGGAAGATACAGCCATGTTACTTCAACTTTGTGTATAAATAGTTTCTCTCCCTTGATCATCTTTCTCTTAATGTTACAAACCTTTGAAATGAAAATATTTGTGTGTAACCTCTAATGGGTATGATATATTTATACTTGTTTAGCTTTAATCTGGTACATCCATCAAATACCAAATGAATGGATTAGATTTAGTATGCTATTAACAGTGAAAAATTAAAAGAATTGAAACTCTGAATATTCATGATACTAAAAGTTACAAAATTTATTTAGTGACTTCAGAGACTAAAACTCTCAAAACATTTATATCCATTATCTAGACCACTTAATTGAAATTAATCTAACAACTTGCAGAAACATAATTCCGCTCATAAGAAATTCTGATCCCATTGTTTAATGAACTAAGGGAGATAATTATAATTATAATCTACTTTCGTTCATCCAAAATAAAGAAGAAGAAGAAAAATATTTAAACCTCCCCCCCCCCCCCCCCCCCCCCCCCCCCCCCCCATAACATAAAAAAGAATTATTCTCCAAATAACATTCTTATTATTTCTGGGCTAATTTGGGCTAATTCTAACTTAGTGGTAATTACGACCGTAACCTGAGGAGATGTTCTAAAATAATGAACTGTAAATTTGAATGAAGCCTGAAACTGAAACTATTAAAGCCCAAATCGAAACTGTCTGGATCATTTTGCAAATTGGTCCTTTTAATGATGTCATTTATAATATTGTACATAATAATATATTTTTAATTTAAATTGGGTTTTTTGAATATTGTTAAAATTGGCAAGTAATCTCCATAAAGAAAAATACTTATTTGGGCTTTCTAAAACCAGCCTATTTACAGATGCAATGTTGATGTTATATTTCAGCCCAGGTGTGACCTCGTCAGATCCCTAAAGTAACTCAATATTTGAGTTTAGATCATGATCGTCCAATTCAAATATTTCCTAATCCGGTCCAAGATGGAGCTCACGGACCCCTTTAATCTGACGATCCGATTAGAATCAGACGGTCAAGATCTAAACTCAAAAATTGGGGTACTGTAGGAGGTCCAAACTTGGTGCTGTAATCCCGGATACCTGTAAAGTTTAAAATGGACAAGTATTCGATCCATTACTGTAAAAGATTCCCTTCACTTTACGGTTTGAGATTAACTCTCATTAACTTTGAGATTCGGGGTAGCGCGGGGCAGTATTATTAGCCTTTGAGATTGGTGCCAAGTTATAAAAGAACGGTCCAGATCCAGTAATTGTAAAAGATTCCCTATTACGGTACCGGGGAGGATCAGAGCTCATCCCTATTATAAGACTAAAATACGCACCAAAATAAACCCCTTTCTCTCTCCGCCTCTAATCGCCTCCTTTGTTGATCGGAAGAAAAGCGCAGAGGAGGCCATGGCGACTCGGGATAGATCTGCCGCTTCTGACCTCCCCGCAATCATCAATGGTGAAAATCTCCAATCCAACATGAAATCGATCAACTACAGGTCTCTTCTTGCTCCCCCTGATTCTTCATCCTTTCTATTCATGTTAAAGCAATAACCTTTCTCGTGCCACTAAGATTATGCCAAGTGGGTGGATGTGTGATTGGATCTTCCCAATCACAAGTATCCTATTGCGATTTCAACACGATCTTTGGTTTGGTACAGACCTAAAATTGACCAATTCGTGAGGTGGTCAATGCAAATTTAAGATTTGAGATGCCAGTTGAGTTTGTAAGATACTTGTGTTAGTCTGTTCGTATCAGTTTTTCTAAGAGCACTACTACACCATATACTGCTAGTCTAGTTGTCTGAGCTCATTACTGGCATGTTGCTATCACTTTTTTGTTTTTTGGTTTGTTCAACAATAACTTGCCCCATTATTGGTAAATCGAGGATACACTGGGTTGAGCAAAAGAGGATTCAGTTGAGCATTAATCTTGCACTGAAAAATAGAAACCGATACTCAGACATGTAATCACAATTGGGCATGATTAGAACTTAAGTGAACTCGTACATGATCTTTTGCTGGTCTGGTCCAGTACCAATCTGTATAGGCCTATACAAAACGACGTCAAAAATAGAAAAAAAAAATTACATTTAGTTGGGCAAGAAGGGGTATACCGTAGGTGTTTTGGCCATGCTTAATTTGATTACAAAAATAATCTCCTGTTGTTCACACATATGATATTATCTTATATTGTTTGAACTTTCTCTGTCACAGCCGAACCTTCCTGTCTATCATAGGAGGAGTGGTTGCTGGTATTTGGGGGTTCACTGGCCTTACTGGTTTTGTCTTCTATTTTATGGTGATGCTAGCCGCCTCTCTCGGGCTCGCAGCAAAGGCCAAGTTCTCTGCTGATTCATACTTTGATTCTTGGAATAGGATTCTTCTTGATGGTATTCTAGGCGGCCTCATGGTTAGTTTTATTTTACTACAAGCTTTGTTCATCTTTTGTAAATTGGAATATTTGTGTTGTACAAGCGAGGATTACAAATCAACCTGGTTTTGATATGGGGTCAAATTATTCTTTCCTTGATGTAATTATATTCTGCAATTCCAATGTTGAAATTTTTTTTTTAATTACCCTACCAACTACCATGACCCAACTTGTGATATATGCAATCAATACTTAGTATTCAGATTAGAAAAGTTACCAGATAATATTTGATTTTAATTGGTGGGGCCTAGATTTGGCTGTGTATTAACTGAGCTGCCATATTGATGCTAGTATATCGTTATTTGTTTTGAATGATGACTTTTGGTAATTGTTGCTAACCGTTTCCTTTTACTTAATTGTTATTAATTTACTCTTGCATTCTTTTTTGCAGTCATTTGTGCTTTTCTGGACGTATCCTTTACTAGCATGAAGCCTATTTATATTTTATTTCTCGAACTTGCATGTGCATAGTTTGTTCCAATCTGGTATTAGTACTGGTACTGATATAGTTTTGTAACAATATCAGACTATCAGTTGAGTATTGTTTGTTCTCTCTGATTTTTTTTTTGTTTCCCCCCACCCTCGCGCCTTCTTTTTTTCCTTTCTGTTTAGTTCTAGGGATATTGCACCACCAAAATCCTACCTTCATAAAAGAAATTATAAAAGTGAACTTAGATAGCTGTAGGTACGAGGTCTTAATCTGACATTACATGCACTACCTCAGTAACTTTTTTCATAAGAATCCTTGACTTATTTTCTACAGATTTGCGTATGACTTCGTTCATATATTTTGAGGAAAAGATCCCTGGTGATGAACTTTTTTCTTTTCACTTTAGCTTCTGTAATTTGTTATATAGTACCAGATTTTCAGTAGATTAAATTTTTATTTTTATTTGCAATATTTGAGATTAAGGGTAATTGTAATTTTTTGCTACCGATGATTCTGCCTGTTATCTAGAGGAGATTAGCTTCATTTCATCTTGTTGGATCAGAGGCTTTGATATCATGCCGAGTAAATTTAACTGTTGTACAATTATTAATGTTTTTACATCTTATCTGAGCAAACACCAATTTGGTCTATTTTATTCAACAATACATGTGAAATTATACATGTATAAGTTGGCCATAGTATTGAGGCATTATGGTATTCAACAAATACCAACTGCTGTCATTTTTTACTGCACACCACCCCATTATTTTCATATGCCTCTGTATGTTGGTAACAGCTTAGATAAACTTTTAATATAAATATACCTCAGGTATATGGCAATGCCCAAAAATGGTTCTCAATTTTTTGGGGCAGGTAACAAATATTCTTTGCTAAGATTGGTGTTGGTCGGTGCGTGATTGGATTGTAAATCCAACTATAAATAAAATGATTTTGCATCAAATCAAATTGGATTGGGTAACTCTGATTCAAGAATAGTATACCTTAAGAGACTTACAGTGGGCTCGTTTATGGTACACGGGTCCCTTTATAAAAAATTTACAAACTTTCATTTTCACAAAGAAGAAACTATTTTTTTTTTTTTTTCTAAAATCTAATTTATTTTTCCATTCATAAATTCGTAGAAATAATTTCATAGATTTTCCTGCCTGTCAACCGTATAGAATTAACTAAAGGAACCTTATAAAAAAATTAGCTATTTACACCCAAAAAATAGGAAAAAAAAAACATATATTCTAAATATGAAATTAGTCGGTCTCTAAGAGGTCATGGGTTCGAAATCAGGATGGAGAAAATCATTTGTTGTAATAACAAGGATATTAAATAGTTAGGTGGTTTGACCTCCAATTTTACTCAAAAAAAAAAAATATATCAGTCCAAACTCCCCAATAGGAGGTACTCATAGAGTGAGAAAAATGACACCGTGGAGCTAGTTCCATCACAGAATGGCACAGTTACATCATGGAATGCACGATATACGTGTTAGTCAGTTACGTGACGTGACTCGTGTGTCCTGTACCGTGTCCATTTTTAAAAACTTTGGCATGATGCAACACGTGAAAGATCTAGTTACGGCACGGCATGACACGTGGTTACGCAAGTCACATGTAATTAGAATAATTAGATATTGATCAAAGAGTAAGGCTTGGGTGCTATGGATAGCATAGAGGGCCATCGTGCTACAGCTCAATATTCGAGTTTTCAAAATCCAAACGGTCGATCTGAACCGTTCATCTTGTTCTTCGTATTAATATGTGTTTGGAGATCAAATTTTACATTTTTTGAAAAACTTTTACTATTTTTTTAGATAGATAGAAAATCAAATATCTTAATGGTGCAGAATTTTTTAGATCGAGTGATTTTCTACCTAACTAATAAAATAGTAAAAAAATTTCAAAAAATGTAAAATTTGATCACTAAACACATATTGATATGGAGAACAAGATGAACGGTTCGGATCGACCATTTGGATTTTAAAAACTCGAATAATGAGCCGTAGCACAGTCGCCCTCTATGCTATCTATAGCACCAAAGTCTTACTCTTGATCAAATGAACATACGAGTTATGCCAGGTACGTTTGATCACTGCATATTCGCGTGACTATTCGCATACCGTAATTACTTCTTGATATTATAATTACGGTCTTAACTATAACACAGTATGTCACAAAACCAAAATCATAACATATTAATTACAATACAGGGTATTTTTTCCACTATATACACTCGGATTCGGATAGGAAGAGAAGTACAGCATAACAGCATAGCAGGATTTTAAATAGCAGCGTATCTCGTTCCGATGACAGGGCACCGCTTCTAGCTGCCACGGTCTACAACCTACGTACTGCGTAGCCGTACATTATAATGAAAGAGACAACAGCCTCCATCTCTGTCTAGTACGGATTTACTGTGGCCCGTGCAAAGCGCCACATTGCTGTTTCGGATTAGAGCTGGCACAAAAAAAAAAAAAAAGGTTCGATATAAGTTCGTAATTAGCTTGCTTGAAATAGTTCAGATCGTCATTATGAAGTTCAAATTTGAGTCAGCTCCGTTCATTTCTTAGCTCATTTTATAAATAAGATGAATTTATTGTTCAACTTTTTTACTATTTTTTTTTCGAATGAAACCCTTACAAGAAGAAAATAAATTACTTCATAGCAAATGGTTTGTACACAACGCAGTTCACAACAAATAAGATGTTAACAAACTAGTTCGGTTCGTGATTGGCTCAGTCAAACCTAGTCTGGCTCAGATCATATCGGCCCGTTGATTCCCTAATTACAATATACATTGTCATAGTCACAATAACATAACAATACTATGTTATTATTTTGTTAAAATTGAGAGAGATCACTACAGTAACAATATATGCGAATAATTCATATTTTATTCGTTTTTTTGATGTTTTCGAACCGAACTCTGAATAAAAAGCAAAAGAACGGATAATACGTTTTATGCGCGAATAAAACGTGAATAAAAAGCAAGTCACAAATTATTTGTGAGCAAAATACAAAAAAAAATTATTTCTTTTTCTTCTTTATTGTACTAAATCATATCTAAATTATATCTGAATTACAAACTTTTGATTCCACCGAACTGAACCCGAACTATTCATTTGTCACTATGCCGGTGAACTGATCACTCCATCAAATATATAGCAATACAATAGGATACAGAGACTTGGCCACAATACATCCGCAAGCTTTCTTTCACTTTTGCTTTTCTCTTTTGCAGTGAACGCTGAGCTTAATTATGCTTGATCAACACTCAACAGTACCCCTTCAAAATTGCAAGGGAGAGAAATGGAGGAAAACCGGCTGGACCTGGTGCTAGTGCCGGTGGCTCTTGCTGTTGTAACCGGCTATCACCTGTGGCTTCTCCGCATGATCGTTCGCCACCCCGCACGCACTGTCATAGGCCTCAACGCCATGGCTCGTAAACGATGGGCCACCGCAATTATGACCGTTAGATCCCTTAGCTTTTGTTTCACCATTTCTTTCTTATTTTATTTCAATTAACAACCATTTTACAGAGGTTTAATTAATTCATATATGATTACCAAGTTTAATTACAAAGTTAACAAGTATTAATTTAATTTATCAGGGAGATTAAAGGTTTCTTACTTCTTCTTTTTTTAATTTAACTATTCCTTATTTAACTGTAAAAGGAAAAAAAAATACAGGATTCAGAGAAAAATGGAATATTAGCAGTGCAGACCCTGAGAAACAACATAATGGCATCGACGGTTCTGGCGACCACCGCCATAACGCTGGTGTCGCTGATAAGCGTCTTTATGGGCGCAAACACAAACCGGTCTCCTCTGACCTCGGCCTCCATACTCATCTATGGCAACAAAACCAACCTCCTCTCGTCGGTCAAGTTCTTCGCCATTGCTCTCTGCTTTATCTTCGCATTCGTTTGTAATGTCCAGGTTGGTTAGTTACTTACTTAGTTATCTTGTTGTTGGAAATTGTTTAATTTATATGCACTATTACTTAAAATTCTTAACTGTAATTAATTGTCTTAACTTTTGAACAAAAAGCTTTGGGCAATTTGGACAAAATTAATAAAGGCTTAGGTCATGCGGATAGCATAAAAATTTATCATATAAATTTCAAACTTTCATTTAGAGCTACCTTTCATTTAAGTAGCTCTATGAATTGGTTATATAATGAAATTGTAGAATATCAATTTTACTATTTTAAAAAAAATTTAATATTTTTTATAATTTATGAAAGATGGCAAAAAAATAATCTAAAATATTGGCAATTTTTTTAAACCATTTTTTATAAAACATAAAAAATAGTAAAAAAATTCTAAAATAATAAAAATTGGTATTCAATAATTTATTATGTAACCAATTTACTGAGCTACTTAAATCAAAGTTTAAAGTTTATATAATAGATTCTTGAGATTGTAGCACGAAAAACTTAAGCTCTCTGTAGCACCTAAGCTTAACTCAAGTTAATATGAAAAAATTAGAGCCCGCAAGCCCACTTTAGTAAAAAGCCCAATTATACCAACGCCAGTTAAATAATACAAATGCACTAATAAATTTTGGGTTTATTGGTTGAATTACAACTCACAAAAAAAATTGGGACCGTCTATTTCAAAAATTGGCATGAATGTTAAAAATGACTCAAATTGACTGGGATTCTGATCAGATGGTGGGATTGTGAATTCAAATTTTTGTGTATTTTGAAGAATGTGATAATAGAACTTAATTTTATCAGGCAATCAGGTACTATGCACACACCAGTTTTCTGCTTGGGATTCCATCTTTGAAGAAATCACGAGGAGAAGAAAAGGAAGAAGATGAAGCCCTCAAAACTGCCGAATTTGTTGAGTACGTATCATCGGGTTTGAACCGAGGCAGCCATTTCTGGTCGCTTGGTTTGAGGGCATTTTACATCTCATTCATTCTTTTTCTTTGGATGTTTGGTCCGATTCCGATGGTGATTTTTAGTGTCATAATGTGCTTCTTCTTGTACTTCCTCGATACTACGACCGAGCATTCGAGACTTCTTCATGGCCCTCGTGATTTAGAGGAAGCTCTCGGCGAAAATGTCTGAGTGTTTTTTATTTACCGGTTTTTTTTTTCCTTTTTATTGGTGACTGTAGATTGTTTTGGTGGTTATACAAACAATGTATTAATGAATGTTGGTCACAATATATATGATTGCAAACCAAGAATGATTAGCTTTTAATCAACAAAATATTTGAAAGAAGATACCATCATAGAGTATTACTCTAGACCACTAACTATAGTATGTCATTTGTTCCCCTTTTTCATTTCCTTTTTGTGCTTAATTTGATAATTGAGATAAATTTTAGCTATATATGTACAACTGACTGCGGATGAATTGTGAATTTTTTGGATCAATTTCAGATTGATTTTTAGTGAAGCTAGGAGTAAAATTAGTAGCCACCTAACTGTTTTATGTGATCTTTTACATGGAGATTATTACTTTTGCTACTATACCAACAACTGGTTCTCAGATTAATTTCAGATTTATAGTGAAGGATTAAATTTTACAATTTAGGATAACTGGAGAAATTGTTCATGATTAGAGATTGCTGGTATAATTGATCAATTTGATAAGATACCTGAAAGTTCTAACCAATAAGTCTAACAAATTAAAAAAAATATCAGTTTTTATCAAATGGATTAGCATTCTAATTTTTGTTACAAGTCTTTAGATACTCAAATTTATCTCTGCTGAAATCTGAATTTTTTTTGTCCTATTACTGGAAAATATTATTACTACTATCAATCAACATACGGAGAAACTGGTACAGTGGTCACTGTTTGTTGGGACATGCACTGTTTGGCTCTCACATATTTATTATTTGTCACATGTTTCTCTACGGCAACATTGCCGTAGGCTACAAGAATTTGTCACTATGCTCTACTTCTTAAATTTTCATTTATGGTGCCCTTTCACCAAATTTTTTATTAATACCATTTTTTTTTTTAAAATCTCTGAAATTAGGAAATTAAAAAAAAAAATACCAAGACCTCCAATTCAATATGCAGCCTCATTCTTTCATTTTTAGGTTTTTTTAGGACCTCCAATTCAATCCACAGCCCCTCCAAGAATGAAGCTGCAGGTTGAATTGGCGGCCTTGGTATTTTTGAAATTCCACATAAAACATGGTTTTTTAGTTTTTTTTTTTTCTAAATATGGTATAAATAAAAATTTCGGACCCTTTTATTTGGACTTCTATTTGAGCTGCAAAAAAAATAAAAATGCAAATCAGCAAAATTGAAACTAAAATTTTCAGTGTTTTAGGAATTGCTAAGGACATTTTTGCTTTAAGTTGATATTTTGTTTTTATACATGATATACACATTATAAAAAAGGATCGACAGTTAATATTATTGGTGGATGGTTATTTAATTTTTTATATGATTAATATTAGTGAATAAATAGCCAATTATTACCATTATCAACAGTCAGTGTTGACAAGTCAATATAATATTTTTTTAGCATCAGTAGTGATTTATTTTATCTTTTTGTTTATGATTAAAAATTTACACAAGACATGATCTGTAATTAAAAATAATAAATCTTTATATTGATAAAAGATAGGTTTTGATTTGTTCTAGCCGAAATTCTTCCAATGAGCAAAATTATTTTTCTCAAAATTAAAAGGTGTTCATGGTTAAGTTCAAAGAGAAAAAGGAAAATAAAAGATAAAATGTTCTCGAGTATACATTGCTTTAGCCTTGTTAATCTCTATTCTTATATAAGTAGTCGTCAACGGCTGTGATTAAAATATAAAATTTTGAATTGAATATCAATCCTCTGATCAAATAGTCTATCTTTTTTTTTTTATAATTTTATGCATTTTTTGTTTTTTTACGTTTAAAAGTCAAAATTTATTATATATGTAATCACCACAAGTTCATTTGTCTACCTTTTTTACATTTTTTAAATATTTTTTAAAGAATCTTTAGATTGATTGATAATTCATCAATCATGTCTTCAATTTTTTTATATCATATAAGAATTGTTATTTATCATTTAATAATCTCATTTAACTAAGTAAACATGATTATATTATCTATTTTAGGTACATACATATAATTCTTAGGAAGAGAAAAAATAACCTTTATAATAATAACAATAGCAAATAATACTTGTCTTATAATTTTTTTTGTTGTAATAACAGATACGTTATTTAATATAAGTCTTTTAAGAGGATAATTTGTCAGAAAGAACAAATAATACAACAGAATGTGTCATAATATTACAACGAAAAATAATACAACTTAGTTTGATGATTTTTCTTATTTCTATGTTAACCAACATAACAAAAAAAAATATTATATACCGGAAAAAATAAAATTCTTAGGTATGGCATTAAATAATGAGCTTTACATTTGTATGAGAATATATTGATATTTTTTATTGTTGAATAATTATTTATTTTATTAATCTACCTTTTTTTTTATAAAAATATGTTACTTTTGTATGAATTTTATTTTTATTCTCTTATAATATATCTATATTGTAACGTACTTATACGATACTAGTTAATCATTATTTACCAAGAAATGGACAATTGAAACAAAAAAAAAAATAGCATACTGAATTTGAGGTTCAAAATGCAAATTCCACCGATCATTCAATTCATGGTATTATACAATAAATAATTAAATATGTAGCATTATTTTGCAAAAATATCCAAAACAAACAAGGTCGCTATGATTTGTTCGAATTCATGAGCTGCAATGATTAGAAGCCACAAAAAATCTCAAGGACTAAAATAATAAATCCAATTATACTGAATTGTACTTTAATTCTTGAGAAATTTTTGTAAAAATGATACTATGAATTGTTGGTTTTTTACACTATAAATAAAGAAATAGGCAAATTCCAACTTAGGATAGGCTGAAATTTGTATTTATACCATAATAATAATAAATAAATAAATAATCCAAAACACTCTCAGAATTCGAAAACTACTCATGTCACCAAATTATTTAGCGACTTCAAATATTAGAGGCCATCAATTATCCCTGCGGCTCTATTTTTTTTGTATATAGAAATTTTATGACTTTTTTAAAATTTGTGCCACCTCATCGGTGCCGATTTAAATTGAAATTTTATTTGATTTCTAAAATCATCTCACTTGTATCACTTACAAAAAAAAAAAAGAATAGAGCTACCAATTTATTTGAATTCATATCTTCTGCATCAACTCAAAAATAAATCTTTTGAGTTAATACATCTGAGCCGTCCAATAAATTTCAAAATTCGCACAAATTAAATCCGCACTAACATTATTAGACGGGAACTGGATGGACTCCGTTTACAATCAGACGGCCGATATGTATTAACTAAAAAAAATGCTCTTTTGAGTATTTTTGGAGCCACTAAACGAATTGGCAACATAGATGAATCTCAAATTTTTACTAAACTGGAGTGTTTTGATTTTTTTTTTTTTTTTTTTTTTGGGGGGGGGAGAGGGGGGTGGTGGTGTGTGAATATGGTAGAAATAAAAATTTCGGTAGGATAGGAAATGGTGGGCCCCCAATGAACAGACACAAAAAGGATTTGGAATATTGAATAGGAAATCTAACACAGGCGTGCGCTGTTTCCACGGCCCCTGCGCCGCTCACGTGCCTCGTTCCCACCTGGCATGAATTAGACAGTCAGCTACTGCTACTGGTGTGGATCTTCTGTTGCTTATATTCTCAACAAATATGCAATGCATCGCTGACAAATTGTCTTGTAAAATTTTTGTTAGCAATATTTGTAATTGATAACTTATAATAAATAAAAAAAATTCATTCATCTCTATCTTACAGTGTTGTTAAAAAAAAAAACGGTCAAGTTGTCTGTCTAATTGACGACTGTGATTAAATTGTCACAAACAGAAAGTGCGGAAAGCTATTTGCGTATGAGAACGTCAAATTATCCGATATGTTCAATTAATCATCCGATTTCCATTTAAACAGCTATTTAGTCCGTTTAGTCTGTCATTTATTGAATTGTTTAGTCAATCATTTTAAAATTTTCAAAAGGACGAAAAAAGTTACCTCAAATGTCTGATTAACTAATATATACAGTATACAACATACCGAATAATTACTTAACGGTAGCCTGTTCATCCAACAAACATACCGTTATTTGCAACACTGTTATTTTATCCAAGGAAGAGAAAAGAAAAGAAGAAAATATTGCCCCTAACCAATGTTGAACTAAAAACAATATAAAATGTGGAAATGAAAGAGTTTGTATTCTATATATTACCTCATAACTTCATAAGTCATATCTTAAATTTTAAATTTCAACCATCCAATCAAAATTCGAACCAATTCAATCCACACATGTAATGCACAAAATCATTTAATATTTGTTAAAATTTGAGTTACTGCAAAATGCAAGCTATATAAATTCGTTGAGAAGCAAGTTGATAAACTAACAACTCGAATCAGTTTTAACTCAAGTTAACTGACTTAGTTAATTCATTAGTTAAATCAGAGTTACTTCCAACTCAATTCGAATTCAACTCATGACTCAATCAAGACTCTAATCCCCAACTGTTATTTTAGGCTTTGTACTATTTTTTATTTTAATCACTTGTTCCATTTATCTATGATTATTCTCCTGATATACATACTTGGTAGAATTTGTGATGTGGATTTAACAACATAGAATTATACATTTTTCTAAGTCCACTTCTAAATTGAAACTTGCGTTGTTTAATCGATCTTAGTTTGTCTCTTAGCACTATAACAAGGTAAACACTTTTGAGAGAAAAAAAATACATTTATGACGGTAATTCGTCGCAAAAAAAAATGAATAATAAAAATAATCCATTGCAAAAAGTAACTTTTTTATCCTCATAAAAAGTGTCTCATTCTTATTATGTAGGTTGGCTCATGAGTCATGAGTTGAGTTAAGTTGACTCGAATTCCTCGTAGGTTGAATTTTCAACTCAATTTTGAATGAGAAACTCGAATTGACTCATGAATTAAATCCGAATTATATCCGAATTAATTCTAATTCAGATTCAACTCGATTTATGAACAATCCTACATATGTCATGCAAATTGGGCCAACATAATTCTTTTCAACTCAGACCGCTATGATAATTGAGCAAATATATACAAAGAAAGAGTGCTAAGTTAATATATTAATATTATCATATCATTAAATTTTCTATTTTTTATTTAAATGGTCAATTCGCACAATAAAATTTACATATTAAATCTTGTCGAATATCAAAGTTTAAAATTATTTTAGGATTTTTGTTTACTACAAAAGATTTTTTTTTTAAAATGATCATGTTTGATTTGTAAATATTGATGTATTTTTATTAAGTAGGGTCAGCTTATATAAATTATAAAAATAGTTAAAGTTTATAATGTTAGTAAATTTAATATTCTACAACATTTTAATAAATATACAGTTTAATAATAACTCTATTTCTATACGGAATAATCTAAATTAGCATTTTCTCCCATTTATTTGCAAAAGAGGGCAAGAAACAAAACTCAAGTGTTGTACACTTGTACTCATAGTGACAAATGAATAGTTCGGGTTCGGGTTCGGTCCGGCAGGGTCAAAAATTTGTGATTCGAGTATAATTCAAGAATGATTCGGTACAATAAAGAAGCAAAAAAAAAACCCACAAAAAAAATAATTCGTGTTTTTCTCGCAAATAATTCGTGACTCGCATTTTATCCGCGAATTAAAAAATATTGTATGTTTTTCTGTGTTATATTTAGAGTTCAATTCAAAAACGTAAAAAATACCAGATAAAACACAAATTATCCGCGTAAGTTGTACTAACCAAAGAGGATCAAAACTCAAGTGTTGTACACTTGTACTCATAATGACAAATGAATAGTTCCGGTTTGGTCCAGCAAGATCAAAAATTTGTGATTCGAGTATAATTCAAGAATGATTCGGTACAATAAAGAAGCAAAAAAAATCCACAAAAAAAATAATTTGTGTTTTTCTCGCAAATAATTCGTGACTCACATTTTATCCGCGAATAAAAAAATATTGTTAATTTTTCTGTGTTATATTTAGAGTTCAGTTCAAAAATATAAAAAGAAAAACGAATAAAATACAAATAATTCGTGTAAGTTGTACTAACCGAAGAAGATCAAAACTGAGAAAGGAAGTGCTTTTTATTATTATTATTATTATTATTATTATTATTATTTTCAGGAAGAAGAGGGAAGTGAAACAAAAGGCAGCACTTAAATCCCCAATAAAGCAGAGAATCTTTCAATTTGACCTCTAATAGTAATAGTAGTAGTAGTAGTGCAGCTTTTCTTTCTTTAACCCATGAATGAATGAATATGCACTTAAATCCTTTCTGATTTGCCATTATTGCTATGCAGCCTGACATGCATCTTATTTTGTTGGAGTTTGATGAACAGGCTCATGAAAGGCATGCATCACTGATCATATATCAACAATTTTTTTTTTTTTTTTTAAATTTATTAAAAAATTTCAAGTTTGATCATGAACAATATGTAATAATTTAAAGGAACTGAAGTAATACTCTGGATCCTTTAGCATCAATGTAAAAAGAAAATTAACATCAAATGTATAAAGAAACTGAATCAATGCTATGGTTCTTTTTATTTTTTTGGATTTTTAGTGACTAAATTTGAAGACCTACATCAATATCTAAAGAAATCGAATCAATAATTCGAGTCATTATGTGACACCTAAAAAAAGTCCGAAATTTTTATTTATACTATATTAAAAAAAAAAAACCACATTTTCTGTGAAATTTTAAGAATATTAGGACCGTCAATTCAATCTGCGGCTCCATTCTTGGAGGAGGGCATATTGAATTGGAGGCCCCTCAAAAACTCAAAAATGCCATAATATACTGATACTCTGATATTTAGGTTTTATGGAGACCTTCAATTCAACCTGTGCCCTCTCAAAAATGAGATCACAGATTGAATTGAAAACCTTGATATTTTTCGAATTTTCAAATTTTCTAATTTCATTAGTTTTTTTTTAAATGGTATAAATAAAAATTTCGGAAAAAAAGTACCATCTATTTTGTTTCTGGCAAAATATTTATTATATTTCTGAAAAGAAAAAAATTATGTGCATCAGACATCTGTCTGTCTCAAGCATCTATCTGTGTTGTTTTATTTTTATTTTTTATAAGACATCATATGTGTTGTTTTGTTTATTAAGGCATGCTATCATTTGTGTATACTGTATGCAGTCAGTGGCATTTCTTCTGTGCCTTTTGTTTTGTTTCCCTTAATATTACCAACGTGGTTATCAGATCATTGGTCCCCGGATTTTTTTAATATATTGAGAAATATTGGTTCATCACAAAACATAAAAATATATAAATAAAATATAAAAGGTTATCCATATGTTTTGAAGATTATTCAGAGACAGACCCACATGGTATCGGAGAGCAGTTGATTTTGTGAATTTTGAGTTTTAGTGGATATTGAGATGTTTCAATTGATTTTGTCTCTTTTTAATTTTTTTTTGCCTCTCTCTAAATATTTAATTTGTAATTTGAATTAAATTTAGGATTAAAATAAAATAAAATTCTTGAATTATAGGTTGAAGAATTAAAATTACAAGTCAGAGAATTAGAAAGTATAAGTTAAAAAATTATTATTTTTTATCGAGTATCTAATTAGTTAATGGGTTTAACTCAATTAGTTATTTAAATCGGATTCGATATTTTTTTTCCCCCAACAAAAATTATGAGTCCGCCCCTGAAACTCTCCACAATGGATCTCTATATTTCTCAACATACCAAAAGAATTGAAAAGGTCCTTTAAATTTGGATTAATTCAAAATTACTTCTAACTTTTTTTTAATCAAATATATAAAGTTTTAACGATTACATTAATACTATTACCTTTTGTTTAACATATTATTAAACTATAATGCTGCGCTTCTTTTAAAAAATGATGAGACTTTCCAGTACAAAAGTTCACATGGCTCTCAAGTCTCAACTTAAAAGACAAAATAGACATTATAATATTTGTATGTAACCCTGAAAAATGCCAATTATTCAGTTACACCCTAAAAATAAATAAAAATAAAATTAATCACCTCTAAGTATTTTTTTTCCCTTTATAATTGATATTGTAAAAAAAAAAATAGTCTAGACTTACTGTGGATTTGTACTTTGATTATGTTCCTTTTTTTTTTCTTACAAACTTACAATTAATAATAATTTTTAAAAATTCTTGCCTAAACAACAACAATCTTTAGTTGGAATAATGTTATTATCATATTCATAAATTTAATACAGATATAATTTTTCAAATTCACAAAATATCATTAGAGTTGACAATTGACAGTGACAAAGTCACTCTATAACAAGATAGGCAACTGTTTATTTCTGAATTTGAATTAATAGACTTTGATCAATTTATAATCTTTAATTGTCTATCAATGAAATTACAAATTACTTACTCAGTACTCTGAACCTCAGATTTATTTTGTCTAATTGTTAAAGAGAAAAAAAAAATGAAAATGGCAAAGAAATTGACTGATCTACATATGCACTCACTCAAAAATCGCAAAAAAAAAACAAAAAAAAAAAAAAAACAAAAAACAGTGAAATAGAGAAAACAAAATAAAAGAGGGCAGAGGAAGAAAAAAAGAAAGATAAGAAGGCGAGAAACATGGAAAATTGAACGTTCAAAGCTGGCGAGTCGGATGAAAAACAGTGGCAGACGAATATGTCCTACGAAATCCAAAACCACCTATTCCCTTTTTGTTGGTTATAACATTTGTTTACGAAAATGACAAAGAAATTGACTGATCCATATATGTGCTCACTCAAAAATCGCAATAAATAAATAAAAACATAATTGAATTAGAGAAAATAAAATAAAATGGCAGAGGAAGAAAAAGAAAAAGAGAAGAAGACGAGAAATATGAAAAATTGAACATCCAAAGCTAGCGAGTCGGGTGAAATATAGTGGCAGACGAACATGTCATACGAAATCCAAAACCACCTATTCCCTATTCCCTATTCCCTATTCCTTGGTTATAACTTATTATTATAAACAATATTTTTTTAACTATAATAATAAATATTATGTCTCCTTAGATACTCCAATTACCTACTTTCTCTTCTATCATGTCTTCATGTGGTATGCTTTTGAGCACCGTAGATTGGAAGGCTGTGTATTAATTTTTAATTTGTTATCCCTCCTTTTGGAGCAGAAAGGAGGGGAAAAAAAAAAGTGAGAGAAAAAGGTGTGAAGATTCCATTTCCAAGTGTCATGCATGCTCATGGAATTTATATTTGTATAATGTACCTTTTTTGTGTCTCAAAAACCATCTCAAGCATGGTTCTTAAATTTAGTGCAACTTAATAACTTTGTTAGTAAATGATTAAATACTCATTACTCTAATCTACTTCTTTTAAGGAAAGAATTAGGGACAAAAACATTGCAATAGATTGGAGTTTTCCATTTTTATCAATCATTTTGTTGGAGAAGAGATGTTTGGATGCTATTAGCTAGGTGTTAATGATTCTGATATTATTCATTTGTATTCGATATTTGACAGATATGGATATAAATCAGATATTTTTTTAGGGTAAATTTCGCTTGAGGTCATTAAACTTTGCCCTTTGTCACAAATTGGTCACTCAAATTTGGTTTATTTCTCCATAGCTGCTAAACTTTTAATTTGTTCTAATCAAGTCACTCTATAACTTTTTCATCCAAAAAATTAATAAAATACAACTTTTCCGTTAGTATTTTGGACGGAATGAGTATATTTCGTTAAAATTTTGGATTGAATAAGTATATTATGTTATATCTCGGACGGAATAAGAATATTTCATTATTTTTTTGGATGAAAAAGTTATAGGGTGACTTGATCGAGATAAATTAAAAATTCAGTGACTATGGTGAGATAAATTAAACTTGAGTGACTAATTTGTGACAAATGACAAAATTTAGTGACCTCCAGCAAAATTTACCCTATTTTTTAATATATATACAATTATCAATTAGGAATAATAAAGATAATGTAACAAATAATTATTCCAATCTGATTTTTTTTTAAATTCAGATATCCGTTTCATATATCACATTTGTTTTGAAATTTGAAGTATATATAATGTAGATATTTTTTACAAACTCAATATGTTTTAAGTCTGGTTATTCAATTATAGCTGCTCAGATTTTATCTTTTACTAAGACTTACAACTTCTCAGTTTTATTAATAATATGATAAAAATGAGTGATTAATTTTTACTAATTAATAAATAATTATGTAACTAACAAATTTATTATAGAATGTTTCGTAGTTAATTTTACAAACGTAGATATAATGCGTGTATTTATTTGTGAAATGTGTATGATTTTATATTAATATTCAAATTATATTCGAATTCATATTCTTATTCATTTAATATTCACAATTTTTTTTCGTAATTTGCTAACAATTAAGGGTGAATAAATCGCTCATAATTAACTTGTGACTCGTTCGCTAATAAATAACTCGTTTATTATCAACTCACTCATTAACTTCATAAACCGAGCATGAGCATACTCTAACTCACTCATTAAAAATTTGAGTTACATAAAATCATGCCACATCCACTCCTAACCGGATCAAATCCAAATCCATTTTTTTTATTAAAGTATGTACTGTTTAAGTAGGTTGATTATGACAATTCATTAAATTCTATCAATGTTAATTAATTTTTGAATGATGTATTTGAAACAAAATTCAAATTGTCTACAAGCTTGATTTCTTCACGAGTCACTTAATAAATTAATAAACACAAGTCAGCTTGAGCATTTAATGAACTGAGCACGAGCACAGTTGTCAATTCAGCATTATCTTTTCAACTTGACTTGACTCGCTCGTTAAACTAATGAACCAAACACAAACATATCCCAACTCACTTGAACTTGCTCATTAATCACCCCTTCTAACAACACAATATTGGATTTTATATGAAATGAAGAGAGGTAAGTAGGTAAGTATATGACGTTTGCAATGACATGTGTACTTCTTTAAAATTAAGATTATTTATGATCAACATAATAAGAAATTAATTAATGTGATTTTTTTATACTTGACATACTTGTGGAAAAGAGAGCATTCATTCCACTTGTGCTATATTATAATCCTTGATTTCTGTGCAATGTGCGCTTTGTTCTTTGCTTACAACTTTGCTTAAATATCAATCCAATCGCACTAACTTCTGCTTATCCTTTCCAGGTACAAGTTACACTAAAACTCACTGTTATGGAATAATTTGGTTTGTACCAAATATTCAAAAAGATTGTTCAAAGTATCTTTATTTTTTGTTTTTATTATATTTTTATTTTTAGAAACTTTAATAATTCAAAATTTAAAATTTAAAAACTAAATTAAATGAAACCGTTGGATATGATTTACATCATTTTATCTATGAACGCATACAAAATTGTGACATTTCAACTTTGTTTTGGTTGTCATTAAGAGCTTATAAAAATACTGATGGAAATAATTTTTAGACATTAATTTTTCAATTTATTGATTCACATAAATACAAAAACAAAATCGAAATATGATTTTTTTTTAACAGAGAGAGAAAAAATAATATAGATCACATCTAACAGTTTAATTTTAACGTTTATGATTTAAATTTAAATTTATTATTTTTAAAAATGGAGGCAAAGTAAAGACAGAAAAAAATAAAGGTATTGTACCCTTCTCATTTAAAAAAGGGAAAAAATGTACCGTATGTAAATAAATAATAAACGATTTTTTGTACTTTAATTTTATTATTTGAAATTTTCATAATTGATAATTATCAACACTGTTAGATAAATGTATTAGAAAATATATGGATATTTCTAGAATTACCGTAACAAAATATGATTTTTCAAACTTAATATAGTTCAAGCATTTGATGCTTGGATATTTTTTCTTGATTTGAAGCTCTTATATTTCTTCTCTATAATATATATGCTATAAGTTAGGGGTTTTGACCTCCTTCTAATAGAGTGGAAAAAACTGTGTTGTGCTGTAATTAAAATATTGTGATTTTGATCTCATGATGTGCCGTGTTGTGACTAAAATGTTAATAGGTGGTCACGACACGTAAATAGTCATACCGTGTCTAAATATGTCGTGACCTCATGTGACTCGCATGACCATTTTATCATAATTTAAGTTAGTTTATTTAAGATTCACTATTTGATCAAGATCTAACGGTTCTAATTACATGGATCACACGTGATCTGTGTAATCACGTGTTGTGCCGTAACTAGATCTTTTGCATAACGTACTGTGTTGTGCCAAAATTTCAAAAGATGATCACAACACAAAAATAGTCATAGCACAGGACCCGTGAATCACAATACGTAATCGACACACATTCCATACCACCGTACCGTTCCATAATAAAGCCGGCTTTGCGGTGCTATCTTATAAGATGCCAATGAACATGTGAGAATATTTATTTTATATAGTAAGAAAAATAGAAACAAACAAATGAGTAATGAGAATATTTATTTATTTAAGGTCCCACGAACAATGTGTGGTGGGGTTACTTTTTGACCAACCTACCTAAGATTTGGAGACAAACCTCCGGAATTAGTTTTCATTTCTAGGATGTGTTAGATTTCATTTCTCTCTACAATAAATTACCCCACTAGCATTAAGAAAACATGCACAATATAAACTGCCCCCACCCACACCCAAACAAAAATAATAATTGCAATATTATTAGAGAGAGATCCACTTACAAGTTACATTTATAAGTTACAACATTTTATAACAATTTGGTTTTTTAGTTTTCAAAGTTTAAACTGTTCAATATGATATCTATATTAAAATGTACTCAAAAATAACATTTTATATTTTTTTGGATTTTTTTTAACTATTTATAAACATTTTACAAAACTATTGTTTTTAGACAATTATAGGCTACTAAAAAACAACATTTTTGCAAAATACTAAATAAATAGTAAAAAAAAAAACGTAAAATTTGATCTCCAAACACATTTTAATATAGAGATCATGTTGAACAATTTGAATCGACTATTTAGACTTTAAAAATTGTCAAACCAAATTATTGTAAGATGTTGTAAGTGGATCACTTCTCATATTATTATTAGTTTATTACTGTAAATTTTTGTATAAAAATTCAAAATAATTTTTATAGTCTTTTTTATATGAAAATATCACAGACTTTATATAACTTTTCTAAAGAAGAAGAAACAACTAAAATTCAGACTTATTATTTAAATTTTAGACTTTGAAGCAACCAAAATCCTCCTCTAAACTTATATTAATACAAAAGTAATAATAGTAGAAAACTCCAAAATACGTAAATATTTTTTGTGGCTCAATTGATTTATAAATAGAGATGCAAATTAACTATCTTTTAAAAAAATTCGCCTATTTCTCTTCCCATGCATAATTTACTATTCTTTGCTTTAATATTCGTGCAAAATATATTCTTTTAATATATGAAGAGGGATCCACTTACACTGTTTTTTTGTGACACTGAATTACTCCCTACATTTTCAAAGTCTAAACAGTTGATTCAAATTATTCAACATAATAGATATATTAAAATATATCTGCAGATCAAATTTTACATATATTTTCTATTTTCTTTACTATTTATTAAGATAGGTAAAAAAATTCAATAACCTGAGAACAACGATTTTGTAAAATACTTATTTAATAGTAAAAAATTCAAAAAAATATAAAATTTGATAAACAAGCACATTTTAACATATCTATCATGTTAAACAATTTGAATTGATTTTTTTAAAGTGTAACTGGATATCACAAAAAACATTTTATGTGGATCCCTCCTGTAAATATATACACTGGAGCGAAAGTTAAACAATTTTTCATGAGAATATTCCCTGCTAAAAATAAAAACATCTCTCCTGCCAACTGTCCTTCTCCTTGCCTGTTTCCTCACAACAAAAAATAGCCAACCTTTATTTTTGACTCGTGCACTTATTTGCTCTCTCTCTCTCTCTCTCTCTTTTCTTTTTGAAACGGCTGTCAATATCTCTCTCTCTCTCTCTCTCTATCTCTATCTCTCTGATATGGAAGCCCAGTGTGCTCGGCCATTTTCAAGGGAGCAATGTAGGGAATACTCAAATCATGATGCAATGGTGAAAAACAAGCAGCAGCCGCATAGATAAATTCGAAGCTTGTTTGCTTAGGTTTTGTGGGGAATTGAGGCATTATGGTCCGATCTCTGATTCTCTTCTCTTGGTAATTGCATGCTACCCGTTTTTTCTTTCTCTTCTTTCTCTTCTTTCTCTCTAGTCTCTATCTGTCTAAGATTTAAATAGGTTGTAAGGGACGCATTCTTGGACGCTCTAGTTAGCTTGTGTGCATGGCCTCTTCTTCACTTCTTCTCCTCTCAATCTCTCTAGCTATTTCTTTCTTTTGTTTTTTTGTTTTTGTTTTTTTTATGACATTGTATGATTTTATCTGTATTTTTGGTGATTAGAGATTAGTGTTTTGTAATGTGTGAGGATAAAGCTTTGTATTGAGTAATTTAATCTGGGAATGCATCACTTACACTTGTTTTGCTCCATCTTTTTCTTTCTTAATTTAATTTTTTTTAACCATTAATTGTTGGAATATCTGGCTGCGTGTTTTGTCTATTTTAAATCATTCCAAGTAAGAAGAGTTTAAAACTTTAAATAAAATTTAGTTCATTTTTTAGTTGGAAGTTGTATTTCAAAAAAAAAAAAAAATGAAGGACAAAAGGAAGAAGAAGAAGAGCAAAGTCACTTTTTATTCTTTAGGTATAGTAAGCAGAATTTGAAGAAGGGTAAATAAGAGTATGAAGAGAAAAAAGTTTATCTCTTTTATCTAATTATTGCTCTTAAAATAGCACCCCATTAATTTTTTTTTTTTTTTGAACAAAAAACAATCTTCCCATTAAATGACACTGATTTTTTTTTTTTGAGCAAGAAATGACACTGATTAAAAATGCATGGAAATGGAATGTAGAGCATCTGATCGAGACAGCTTCTCTTTTTATTAAAATAATAATAGACAATAAGCGAAGAAACTTCCGTTTATATTCTAACAGAAGAAGAAAATATTCTTCTCATGCATATTTTGTTGCATATGTCATGTAATTATTCTGATTTTATATTCTAAATTACCTGTGTAATAATCCCCTTCTTCTGATCAATTTCTCTGTTGTTTTTCTCATCTCTGTAATAATAAAATCAAACCTATCATATAACGCCAACTATTCCACTATATTGCAATTGGAAAATTGCAGAGTAACATGAGTAAGTCCGAACAGTTGGAACTGTATTGAATTCGCAATAAATCGAATTAAAGGTGAGAACAGAAGAGAGGATATAGTGTTCAATGCTCAATGCTCAGTGCTCATGTTTTGTGTGACACTGTGACAGAGACAGAGAATATTCAAACAGGGAGGTACGCTCTGCTGTGCTCTGGTGGCTGGGATAGTATGGCATGGGGGAAGACAAGACCTTGCCATGCAAAATGCCTCCTCTGGACCTCTGACCACCTTAAATGCTCCTCTCTCTCTCTCTCTTTTCTCTTCTCTGTATCTATGTATCTATTAATTGGGACTGTGCCTGTGTTAAAAAAAAGATATTTCACGCGTGTGGTTGTGCATATGTCATTTTTTATTTTGATTTGATACATTATCATCTTGCTCTATAACATTAACATTAGCATAGATAAATAAGTCTGTGCACCTCTACTTGTCCCCCCTTTCTCTTTCTCTGTGTATCCCCTTGTGTAGTGCTATATTCTATTTTTGTTATCTTTTGCTTTTTTCATACATTTTTTGTATTTTTCTCTTTTGTTCTGCTGCTGTTTTTTATATTAAAACTGTACTGTGGGCCCTCCCCACCCCCCTCCCTGGTATGTATGTAAATCTCATGGTCCTGATTAATTTCATATTAACGGTCCAGATTAGATCTGACATCTCTCCTTCATATTAAATATGAGCCATCCAATCTGCACTGTGCCATCTCATTGACTCATTGTTATGCTCATCCCTGTCTCTCTGTCAAGGTGGGATTCGCTCGGATCCTCTGTTGCAGAAGCAAATCACATTCTACCATAGGTCACTGAAAATTGGGGCTGATATATCATATAAAGTATATATATATATATTCCAGTATAATACCAGCAGACATCGCAATGTTTTTTCTATCAATTCATATAGCTAACAACTATAGCAATTTTAAATCCAAGTTTCCCTTAAAACTCATTTTTGGTTTCAATTTCCCTCTTTATTTTGTTCTTTTAAGTGCTGATGTGCATCAACACTCAGTCTCCACCACTGGTTCTATGGGACCCGAGATTGATAACCACTTTGAGAAGACACTGCACTACAGTTGACAATTCAGAGATCACAATTCACTGATGGATCTGTTCAAAAAGTGGGGCCTAAAATTAATAGCGCAAAAACATAATGCAAACCAACTATCAAGCAATGGGAAATCCTAGTACACATCTTTACCATCCTATTGTAATTCAGGTTTCTCTAAGGAATTTAACTAGCAGCATTTTAGTTAACACAACTTATCCAGCAGAAATTACAATGTACACAAGCTTTAAAACCATAAATGGAGCCCTGTAAACATGATTCTATTAATTGCTATGCATTTAATATGTTGTGTATGTACAAAATTTGGGGCTATGTGACATACAAAAGAGGTGTACCTCTTTCCAATTGCACAGTACAATTGAAAGAGCCTTGAGTCATATCAGGATGATTCGTTTCAGATCCAATGGTTTACAAGGATGATCCAAATTAACCTGTCCAGAGCTACAAATAGTATGGGCAGCACCATTGGAAGGAGCAACCCCAAAAATAAACCCTATGTACATATCATATATTCTGTAAGCTACCTGACATTTACAAAATCGGCAAAAGTTAATTTAGGGTTCTTGCTCCTCTAAGGCTAATCCCATTTTTCTTGTCTGGGATTTGAACATGCTTGCAATATCAGTTGCTGTGCTACAATCTTCAGGATTCCTGTCTGACAAAGCACGCACAAACCTCGGCAGCCTCACTGAAATACCACGAGATGGATGAACCAAACCGACAGCCGCATGGTGCACTGGAGATATTGTCAGGTCTGTAATAACATCATCAATCAATCGTGCGAAGGAGAAGATTTGGCTAAAAAAATAAGCTAAAACGGTAGGAGGTGCTTATGATAATAATAGCCAATTCTGCCAAAATGAGGGCAAGTTTTGTTCATATATTTTGTCTCAGCAGGGACCAAAAGATTTCTGAACTATGTACTGGTGACAGCTGTATATTCCTTTCTGTTCTCCTGTATCCCGTTATTCCATCCCTTTTTTCTTATCGCATTGAAGTTTAGACAGACTAAAAATATGACAAGTAAATAAACAAGCAAGGACTTGACCAGTGCTGATTAAAGTTGGTACTATTTCGGTTTACTTTCAGTACAGAAACTGCATCAAATACCACTATGGCCATTTTTTATGACCCAACAGAAACACAACAGGAGAGAACAATCAAGGTATTCTACTGTGCTAGACTGTTCAAAACCATGGATGCTATCACCATGAATTACCACCATACCAGGTGATAAATTAACCATTGGGTTTTAACATATACCTGCACCCCGAATCTCCCAAACAAGTTCTGGCACAAACCAAAAGTCGGGTGACTCGTCTGTTTGATAATAAGGTGGCTTCTTGGACAAAATTTTGTCTTCCGAGAAATACTCTTTCATCTGAAAGAAACCCACGAGAAATTAAGGACAATTACCAGTTTCAGGCAGTATGGTAAATTGGTAATCTATTAATTACCTCTTTGTAGAAACTATCAGAGAAGCCTGACATGACACGGCTAACACTCTGGAACTCTTCTGCCTCAGGGTTATAGCATGCCATAAGAAAAGGACTATACCTTTAAGACAGGAAATGAACACAACACATCACGAAGAATTATTTTGAATAACAATAGAAATGAATGAAAATAACCAAACTGAGTAACAAGAAAAATCTAGAGATGAGTACCATCCAGCCTTCCGTCCATTACCATACCATGCACCTATAGGAACTAAATCAAGGCTATCTCCCAAGCCTTCTACATAATCACGCTTGACCTAGGACAAGTAAAGAAAGCAACAGAAAACACCACAGGTCATCCATAATCACATTTATCATTCACCAAAAAGAAAATTATTTTATCTATGTTCCTAAGCAACTCATTTTAGCAGGGCCCTCCTTTCCATGGTGCAGAAGAGAGACAATATAAGAATATGTAATTATTCCACTGTTTTTATCCCAGTTAAGAGCAATGAAGAGATTATGGTAACAGAAAAATCCATTACTTTGCCCAAACTCAAAATTTGATTTCTTTGGAAATGTCCAGTGTAGCAAATAAAACCCAGTCATTTTGAGATTTGAACCGAATACTGGACACTCTTTGGAATATTGTGCATTATTTACAAACTGAGAGGGTCCATATGCCCCCTATTATGCCTCCATGTACATAAAATTAGTAACAAAAGTTTTAAAAATGACAGAATAAAACCATTATATATGCATTTCTTCCTTTTCTCTATGTGCAAGTAGAAAGTTACTTGGCATTTTGATTTTGTTTCCATAGGCATTGACAGGTTTGTAAAATCCTTCGATGGACAATGTATTTGCCTGTCCATTTATGGAGAACTAGATAATAGATAACATAAAAAATTTATATGTTGTCATTAAATCCATTTTTTTATTCAATCCATTAAAAGGTGGAGGCATGAAGGATGCATTTGAACCTTTCACTATTTGAAAAACATTGGGTATATATTTGCAAAAAGGTGAAAACAAAATACCTTCAGCCAGGATTCAGAGCGGTTAGAGGCAGAATAGGTGGCATCAGCATCCAAACTCTTGATCATGATCCCTTCACAAGAAGACTTGCATGCTTGCTCGAAGAAAGATCTCATCTTATTTAGTGTATGCTCATTATTGGCATATGCTTCATCTCCTTCTACCTACAAACAACATGAATAAGATTATTGAATTCCTACGTCACATAGATACGACAGAAAAGCTGCGGCTCCCCTATTGGGTGCGTAGATATGGATTTGCACACGATACGTATACGAGCATTGTATCATATCTACTAGCAATGCTAGAACAGAAAACATCCTATCTCTTAGATATAAGTACTTACAGAGACTTCAGTTGCTAATTGCAAATAACCAGGCTTCTCTTGAACCAAATCGCGCAGATCTTCAAAGACGACAAAATGAGACTAATGCATATAACAACATACTAAGAAAAAAAAAAGTTTTAATGATATATAAAAAAATAGACAAGTAAGATATTCTCATTTCAAAGAAAACAGACATTTTCTTCTCTCACGAAGGGGAAAGTCCAGCAGCCTAACCAAAACAAAGAGAGAGAAAAAAAAGCAAGATGACTTGCAGATTTAATTAGACAAATTAGAAAAATAACTACTTAACATTCAACTCTATTGAATACACAAGTTCGTAAGGTTACTTCAGGGTCCTTTTTATCAATTACACCCCATATAACATCCAACATTTATTGAAATTGCATATTGGGACAACAATTTTTGAATTATGAGTTATGATTGACAACAAACCACTATCAGTGTCATGGAAAATGGATATTCTGTTCACGACTTATGACTTTGCACTTCACCCCTAAATAAATAAAAACCAACCAGGGAGATCGGTATCCAAGTTGCATCAACAAGATAGCATCATTCAATTTTAGGTTAGAAGGCGAATTGTCCACTAACAATTTGTATTGATAAAAGAAAAGTTTACATTGTAGGTATAAAGTACAAGCTCATTATATAGTAAAACGCATTCAATTGAGTTAAAACAAAACTGAGGATTAGTTTAGTAGTGTATCTGACTCCATCTTGGTTATGATAGGCAACCTTTGCAAAATACCATAATTATATGCTCAGTTTATTATTTTGGACAGTGTTGGAAATTAGTTGCAAATATCAAAAAGTAATGATGTTGAGGTCCAAAATTCAAAGTCAATGTGGTTTTTAGCAAAAAGCTAGATATAAAAACATGGCATATGTCTTTTACTTGCGAATTGCCAGTATCAACTGCATCAGACAAATCAGGAACAGCAAACAAAAATAAAAATGCTGTACCTCTTTCCATCATGAAGCATGACGTCAAAAAGAAATATACAAACTTCAACCTGCAAAGTAGTTTCAATAGCAAGACAACAATAAAAAACTTTGTTAACTGACGACACAAGATTTCAGAATGCAGCAATCCTTGAGGTAAATTATCCTAATTATGAGGAAAAAACTTGGCAAGAGATAATTGCCTTAATGGTACCACATTAAGTTAATCTTCAGATCACTGAGCAGTACCTTTATGTTGTGAAGTAAAATCAAGGCATCCTTGCTTCCTCGCTCCCTTGAAGATAGCTCTTGGAAAGACATAATCTTTCCACCTTTTCTATCGATGGCTACAACCTACAGAATTAGAAGGTTTACAAAATTCCACAAAAGGATGATTTCCACTAGCAAAAATCAAGAAACCAACAAGCCGCTTGGTTGGAAAAAAAAAGGAGAGCACAACACAAGTAGCCTTTGCAATTCTTCCTATGTAACAACCATCCCATCTTGTGATATGCACGACTTCTTTTCAATTTGTTTAATTGTAAGTAACACCCAATTCCAAACTGAGGTCAAGCCGAGCTAAAATAGACCAAGTCATCCCAAATTTATCAACTCAAACCAACTTCTCCATAACTAATAAGGATATACCTTAAACCCGCTATACATTAGCCTGGCTTAGTTTGCATAAGGTCTTGGGAAGGGGGACATTGTAAATGTTGTTGCTTATTGAAAATACAAACAATGTCCGGTGCAGTTAACAACCGCAATAAATCTTTATTGCTACTTGTAAGTCACTGGAGGAACAAAACTACCTCAGCATCCAAAATAAAAGTCTGGACTGAAGGGTTGCAGAATTCTCCAACTGCATTCACCAAATCAGGGAACCTAGATGTTGATTCCTTCATTTGTCTTGAAAAAATTCGTACTGATCCATCTCCTAGTTTATGAATTTGGGCCCGTTGTCCATCATATCTGAAATAATATCATGATACTTATCTGAACAGAATTTAAAAATTCAGTGCCGATAACATTTATGGAGCAGTCTATCAAACTGAGTTGCAACTTTTTGCCCCGAAAGAGTCAGTAGTAAGTTAAACCTGACTCAAGCCAGCGATGCAAACCAATTGGACATGGTCACTCATTGGATTGGTCCAAAAAATTTTATTAAAAATGGCAATTGTTGATTCTTGATTTTGCCCATGTATAAGAACCATTCATTTTAGTGATATATTAGAAAAATTTAGACTAGTAGGCAATTTGAGCCCTTTAACATAACATTTACTCTAATACCAAAATCTGGGATCATCAACATGATCAACTGACCAAGACTGGATCAGACCTTCTAGCAGGTCAAGGCTGTGTGTGATTGTAAAGTGACCATGTCTGGGTCAGGTCAGGTCAATGGACGTGTCTAGATCAACAACATTACCACCCTTGACGCATCACACTTCAGTTAAGGTCCCACCAAGCAAGCTAACATATCTAAGACTTTGTTTCAAGTATATATTATTGTCCAGGGATAATTAAGTACACTCTCCCTTCATTGGCTTTTGATACCAAATATAAACTAGCATTGCAAATTTGGAAGTTGATATATTTGGATATATTTGGACAGAGAGTTGCCATACTTGTACTCACAAGTGAAGGCTCTTCCCTGGAATAACTTCAGTGCCTGTGTGAAGCCATTAGTGATTCTGTGACAAACGTTACAACAAATATGTAACCAACAAGTACAATCTGATTATCTGACAACTGTTTCAAATGGAAAAGGTTACCTTGCAAGCATAGGCGGTATAGGAGTGCCAGGGACCATTGCTAATTCAGATGCCGAGAATGTACTACCTTTACTCAGAAGAGATGGAATAAGCAAATCCTGGTAGCCAAACCAAGTATATTATTTTAAGTGGTTTCTGTAGTTTCAGACTGCTTTTGGATAACCCCAGCGATCACCACCCCAGATATGTTTAAAAACAGAAATAATAGCATACAGAAGGCACAAAACACCATAAATTACTACAGCCAGCACACAGTATCCAACAGTAACGATCCACACAGTTTGGTTTTTGATAAATTATACAGTACTTTCTTTGTTCCAAGGCTTTCAAACTCTTGAATTTAAATCATCAGTTGAGTAAGAAGCTGAAGAAAATGACTTGCCAGATTAGGAAGTACATTGTAAGCTTTTGTGACTTCTGACGCAACAACCTAAAAAAAAAAACAAATGTTACATTTGCTGTGGAACATTGAAGTAATCTTGCCAAATAAACTAAGGATTTCAACAAGGAAGGATTGAATTTGTCTCTAGATATGAATTTAACCTCCAAGGAAAATTTAAATTTCCTAACAGAAAATTATGTCGTGGTGAAAACATAATGAACATAACAGTTACAAATGGAATTTTCACTAACAATTAAATCACCTCAGGCCAAATAATCTGCCAGATGATCAAGAAACCTACACCCTTACTGGTATAAAATCCAAACCAGATCACATCTGGTCAGGTCGATCCAAACTGAGAAATCAAGCACTCAGATGGCAGTTCTAATTTTAACAAAAACTTTCTTTTAAGATTACTACATTGAGTAAGAACCCTAACCCTTATACCTGCATCTGCTCTTTCAAGGCCTCAGGGTTGATTGCTTTTTCAGGTACTGAACAGCTATTCAAGACAACAGCATTTGCCAAGGAAGGCAAGATGGTTCTCATCATTGCCCCAATGCGTAGATTGCGAACCTACGTAACAAAGTTGAATTTGAGCTAAAAGGAAAATGCCATACATTCTCGGCTGTTGATACATCTTGATGGTACTAGTAAATAAATTAGAGCAGCAATGGATCAGGTCATTGTCTTATTATTATGGCTCAGTAAAATAAATAAAAAGTTGATTAAATTCCACATATTTTATCATACTTCGGAAAAAATATATACAGACAAGTTGGGTCGAGTCAGAGAAACTAGCATGTTGAGAAATATTAACCATACCCAACCCACTAGCTGTTCAGCTTAAGACAAACTGCAGACGAGAAATGTAAGCTGGTTTTATTATTTGGCGTTGAGCCATTTTAGAAACTAAAGTCAAACATATACAGGTTGCATCAGGTCAGATTGGGTAGTGGAGTTTTCCCTAACCAATCAGTTGAGAAATCCTGACCACATGGTACCAAATAAGCCGTCAGTCCTCCATAAGAAGTCCAGTTGGGCCAGCAATTGCTACAGTAAAGAAAAATGAAATCTGGTGTGGTTGGTATGCTAGTTCCAAGCAAAACCATAGAATTAATGGATACGTCTTCACTTCTAGTGTTTGTTTTAAACTACTTTATTTTTTGAATTGAGATCAAGATAGCACTGCCTTGAAAGGGAAACTAACCAATGTCCTGACTAGATATTTCATTTCCATTTCTCTACATGAATTCAAGAGGCTAATCACAAGAATCTTCCTTCGCATGGAACTTCCACCACCTGATATTGAACTAATTGATGAAAAAAATACAAAAAGAAAAATGAAATTGGTTACAACTACTATATCGATCCCAAAATGAATGAAGAAGATGGGGGAAAAAAAACGAGAGAAAAACTTGATCTGCTCAAGGCCACATTATCTATGAAGCACAATGCTTCGACTTTAAAAGTTACTTCATAGAAAACTAAGTGACAGAAGAAAATGTAAAGGAACCGCTACACTGGTTCTTGTCTTGGTATAGCACCAGGGCTAGCTTTGACATGCTGCTGACTTTTAGAGTCAACAAACCTTATTTTTCGAAGCATATGAAATACTCCACGAATTGTAAGCGGTCGGGGAGGAGCAAGTAAAGATTGGCTTTGCCGACACTCCTGTGCAGCATCACCTGAAAATAAATATCATGACCTTTTTAGCATGTTATTCAATGGCCCCTGATAAATGAAGAGTTACTCTTACAAAATGTTAGTTAAACCTAGACAATCCAACACACTAGGGTATAAATATTCGCAGAAGTATCATAAAATATCAATAATTGCAGCACATGTAGAAATTGTGAACTTCATCCTGTTCCTCGAATGATGAGCAAAAAATAATATACTCCCCTCCAGCCCATGTTCTTATGAAAAAGGAGAAAAAGTACCCTACACCCCTCAATATGTTAATTTCTGAAAGAAACACAGCTGTCAAGTGTCGAGTTTGCATGACCTGGTTATAAACCAAATGATTGTGTTAAGATCATAAAGTCAGGGAAATTTAGTCATTTTTTTATTAACTCACTTGTAATCACTTACATATTTGGGTCTTATTGCAAATAACATAAAAATTGTCGAGTCATGGGTATTCACTTATACTCCCCTTCAGGTGTTATTTGTGAATATGGTAAAATCCCTTGCCATTCGCAAAACAACCTAACAACCAAAACTAATTACTACAACCATTAAAGAGAACATTACCAAGATCACCAGAGGTATTGTACAAATCTTTTATTCGAGCCTTGCTTGTCCCTAGTGCCTCTTCCAAAGCTGATACAACCAAACTTCCACCAATGTTCAGTTCCTGGCTTCATGTGATACATTTGAGTCACCATCAAACATCATAACCAGAGCTTTCTTATAATAAAAACATCACAATACTAAACTGATCCAATAACATTCCTATGGCTGACCCAGTGAGACAGCTACCACCCGATCCAAACACAACCCATCTAAACCCTAATGAGGTATAATCATGTAACTTAACCTTTGGGTATCTCCATAGGGTAACCATCACTTTATGTATAATCTATTAGCAAAAGATTTGAGGACATTTAGGTTATTTACTCGTAGGTGAGAACTGTAAAATGAGCCTAAACTAACCATATTCTCATGCTCCGGTGCTATTCTGTTGGTGCAAAGATAGACAGCTGGAAGAACATCTTCTGGAGACAGTGCAAGCAAACTGAAAAGAATATGTCATTATCAGATGAACTGAAATCCAATCTATAATCTAAGACAAACTGTTCTTTAAGTTTCATATTTTTTCGTCCTACATATGAAGCTGAGGCTTAGGCAAGGAAAGCCTAATTATGGTTACAGAATAAAAAACAAACATCAAATAGCAACCAAAAGTAATGACGCGAGAAATTTTTTTAATATTCCAAGCAACACGGTCTTCTCTGTTTAGGAGTATTAACTAAATATGTGCAATGAGTCAAGTATTTTGCAGATTACCACAAGGTCAAGTTGGCAGGTGCACCCAACATTTTATAGTATTAAGAAATAAGGCCATATTGTCAGTTAGATTGTTGCCAGGGTTATATTGGCCAAGGAAACCAATCTTTGCTTAGCTTTAATCTAGTTTTTAAGTTTGGATGTTACCACAAGCAACAAAGATAAGAAGTTGAAATGAACCTTCTGAACATGTTACAAAACATAGCAGAGGTCTTGATTTTTCCTTTCTCCTGTTCAACCAGATTAAGAGTTCGTGCCAGATGTAGGTAAGGGGCTGGCTCTCCAGTTTTCCAGCAAGCTGCAAAAGAATTGTTTTCAACATCAAACATAATTTCGTAAACATAAGAGTAATCTCCCTGGTTGATATATATACTAGGATCCTACCATCAGCATAATGTATGTATTTATAGAGTTTGAAATTTGGCCAACCTAACCTGACCCAAATCAACCAGCGACCACCTGACTCAACCTGCATATTAGTTTTGAGCGAAATGTGACTGCCTAACCCAGTTTAAATGAATAAAACCCAAAAATGACCTGAAACAAACAATCTAAGACACAAAATGAACATGCTCCAAAATGAGAGAACTCGATGTCTGATCAGCATGATAAATATCCAACATTATCTGAACCCAATTTGATCCCACACCAAGTGACCCATGTTTGCCATCTCTACTTGCAAGTTGATTGAAGAATTATAACCAAACAAACAACATCTTGATTAAGGAACTAACAAAAAACTGTTTTCCCCTTAAAACCACATTACAATCAACTAATTCCAATTTCAGCACAACAAAGCCCCAAATCTTGATACCGGTAATTAGTTTGATGACCAGTGTAAGAGATTAAGTCCGCCTGTGTAGTTTCTACATAGCCTGTCCCAAGATAGGAAAAAGGAGGAGGATTCGTGATAGGCTTGGCGAACCAGCGGTAAAAAAGAAACAGTCACTTCAGGGAAATGAAACCCTCAAGAATTGGGCAGAATTGGGCAGTAGTAGTACTAGGATGGGTAATCTCCTGGGAAGTCCTGTGTTGCTGATTCCGGTTGGGTTTTATTTCTAGCCTACCCCAACTTGTTTGGGAATAAAGACTTTAAAGAAGAAGAATCAGTGTAAGAGATTGCTCTAACACCTCTTAAGTATTGGGCGCAAAACGTTATCCTGACCAATCAGGTAGCATCCACTTTCAGCCACCTATTTTAAAACCCATTCATTCATAACATTTAAATTAAAAAAAGAAAAAAAAATAAGTCCAACATGAAATCCCAACGTGCCCAGTCTCTCTGCTTCATGGAAATAAGTCAAATTCACCCCCCCCCCCCCCCCCCCCCCCCCCCCCAACCCCCCACCACACACACACACCACCTCTTTCTAGATGAGGGAGTAAGAAAGGTGGTTCTAGTATGCTCTTTAAGGGCACACATGATGCTTCTTACTTTGTTAAAAGGCATTTCAGAATTAGAACTCAAATGTTGTAAACACAGTATCACTTCAGAACATAATTGGTACAGGACCTGACCAATAAGGTCACAAAATCCAAAGGTCTAATGGTAGGTAATTATGTGTAGTATAAAACCCTAAAACCAAAAATACACAACAATGTAAATTAAAGAGGAAGCACAAACCATGCATGATAGGTTCATATTTTTCAATCGGTAATGACATGTTTTCAACATCAGCCTCTGCTGGTACAAAAGCCTTTACATTCAAGGTAGATACCACCTTTCCTGAAATTTTGTCAGTCGAGCATTGTTTCCGACTATAGAACATCTCAACTGCCAAATTGATATCTCCTTGCGCCTTCTCCAGCAAAGACTCTGCAGATTCTCTAGTCATACCATCACTAATTATCTGGAGAAATCGATCCACATCAGTTTCAGAGTTCTCAATCTTATCCCCTTTATTTTGGTCCAGACCTCCACCGGCTGTATTTCGATTTTGACCAGAAACTGAGAACTGTCCAAAAAATGCAGTGATTGTAGACTGCTTGCCTCCAGTAGATGGAGTCTGCAGAGATGCTACAGACTTACCTTTCTTTTGCTTGCCTCCAGTAGATGGAGTCTGCAGAGATGTTACAGACTTACCTTTCTTTCTCGGCTTGGTTGCCTTGGAAGGAGGACCCCTTTTCTTCGGGACATTTGGGCTTCTTTTAGGAGTACTGGAACTAGAACATTTTGTAATTGGAGGAAGCAACTTCTGGGGACATGATATGGAGACCTCCACCTTGGACTTTGGACTGGCAAAAGAATCCAGATTGATAGGCCTTGTTTCCTGCAAATTGGTTACTGCATCACTACTACAACTATTTGCTTCTTCATAAAAATCTCTCTCTCTCTCAAAGAACTCAGAAACTGCGTCTACAGTATCCCCCCTCGATGTCTTGAGTAGAGATGAGATTTGTTCATCAGTTACCCAATCAGGCAGCAAATTGCGAAGCTCTTTTGTACCTTCCTCAAATGCCTTCTCACTAACAAAATCTAACTCTAGCTTCTGACGGAAAGGCAAGAGAAAATCGTGCTTGTTCGCCATTTCATCCACCAACCCTGAGAAATGCCTTCTCAAAGCTACAGTACCTTTGCTACTTGACTTGTCAATATCCTCTCCAACAGTAGGGATCACCCGTTTGGGCCGCACGAAACCCACATACTCCTTTAGTTCACTGTAGCTTGAATGTTCACTATAAGGCACCAAATGGATCTCAAGTGGGTCCTTAACTCGAACTGCAAAGCCCTCCTTTTTGGTCTCATACATCCATCCAGTTGCAACAAATCCCACTGCTTTTGTGTACCCCCTCTCTGCTATGATCTCTTGCATATTGCCAAAATTTGGTCGAAAGTATGGCCAAGTCTCTCCCAAGACATTCCAACCAACTACACATACATCAGTAGCCCCAAAATCTTCTGTAAAGAAACCAGAATCAGCAAACCCTAAAATAGACAATATTTGCATCTTTCTGGAATCGACATGCAATAGGCAATTGCACTTGCTTGCAATTTCAAGCAAAATTTTCTCCTTCCCTACTACATAAGTAGCGATTAGAAATAAGATCTTTTCCTCTGACCCCTTATTTTCATCCCTAATCCTTTGTATTGTTCTCACTATATAGTCAATTGACTCTTCTTGAGATGAGAAACAGAATTTAGGGTTACAATAAGTGGTATCCAAGAAGACAGCATCAGCACCAATAAATTGGAGTAAATTATTATTTTCCTTCATTGAAGGGTTGAAACGAAAATCACCAGTATGAATGTACCTGCAATGCCCTAATTAGTCCATTCCTAATCATAAAATGTACATAAACAATTCCACAATGAGTATCTAATATTTATGAGCAAAATTAACTCTCCTACTATGTGTTTCAAAAAATCATTCCCAGCTTGTTTGTCTACTCCTAAGTGTAGCCTTAACCGATCTTAAACAAAACCAGAGAATTGAGTAAGCACCACAAAACAAACCCTGGGTATGAAACTTTCCTTTTACTGCTACCCAAATCCAGTGTACCATCCTTGTAATCTAATGAAAGCAATTTTAGCACGAGTACACTATCCTGGTTTTTTTTTTTATTCTGAGGTAAAATATTCAACCTGTTATGACCAAATACCAAGGACAAAGAATTTTCATGGAAAGGTACCTCACTGGGTTCCACAAGTGGCTTTTAAAACACATCTTGAAGGACTGCATTTTTCTTTCCATTTTTAGATGAGTTATTTTTAAAAAACTAAACTCGAATGAGCCAAGAAAAAAAAAAAGGTAAGAAAAATCTTATCCAACAGGTACCAAACTGGTAAGGATCTGTAATTGATACACGTAACTGGATTAAAACAAGCATATACCCCTCTTAAATTTTGCAATACCTCTCCTGCTTCAAAGACCCACAATTCCTGAAAAGAAACTGGACAGCTCCAGGGCAATGGTTTGCATCAATCAAATTTACTTCCCAGCCGTCAATTTTAGAAGTCTTGTCAAGAGAGAGAGAATACACCAAAGAAGAAGGAACCTTCAGGATTTCTGTTAGGAGACGAGCTGTGGTTTCAGAGCAGTAGATAATACCCCTGCATTAAATCATTGGTGAAATTAATTGAATTTGTAGAAAAGTAATATTTCGGGTACTTCCTTACAAAACTTCAAATATCCTGAAAACTGAGAAGTATCATGCAAACTATATGTTCTCTATATACATTTGAAGGGACAAGCACCATATATCTTTTGGACACATGGTAAGGGAATTGGGATATTTCCCACATTCACATAAAGCTTGTTTGGCCAGGTTAAAATAGGTTGGAAGAGAGTGGAATAAGTGCAGAACATTGAGTGGAAGAGTGTATAATGATGATGGAATAGAAAAGGTAGAATAGCGAGGAAATTTTGCAACCAGCCACATCTCTATTCCAACTGAATGGAATAAAATATCCATGAGGAGATGGAATATCTATCTATCAAAATAATAAGTTAGAAGTAGAGAAATTCCAACCAGATGGAATTGGATCCATTGCACTCATGCAGTCTCGCCAAACACATGCATAAGGAAAAAGGAATATTTTGTAAGGTTATATGAGACATAACCTCAAATTATGATAGAACAAACCTGTAGAAGCTTAACACTGTTTGAAAAATACACCCAACCTTTATGTAGGGTTCTTTAGCAAATTACATCCATACTGCACATTGTTTGCGAATAACATGCTCAAATTACATCCATACCACATAATTTTGCTGAATTTGCATGGTGTATCCAACCATTAGTTATAAAAGATATGTATTGCAGAATGTTGACATTATCATCCCTACTTAATGAGTTGTATTTTCTTCCAAGCCCAGAATTGAACTGAAATCAAATCAAGAGCTTTGCTTGAATTGTTGCAGGTGACTTGCTTCAGTAAAAAAGAAATGGAGAAGATCATATCATTGATTAATTTACTTGCTTGACCTAGTTACATAACTAGTACAAACATATAGGATGGTTCTTTATTTGCAAACTAAATCCCGATCACTGAAATATTATGTTCATTATTATGAAATATCATACCTACACCATGAGGGGCTCAGGCCGGTGTAGTGGTCTGAGTGGAAGTGCGATAAAAAGTAAGACACGGAGAAGTCTCCGGCGAACCGAAATCCGTCGACGATGAACCTAGAGTTAGGGATAAGATTCGGGTCGGGTATGTCTGGCGGAACAGGGGGGAGAGGCGCGTTTTGCGAGAGGAGAGAGAATGAGGACGGAATCGAGATGTCGGCGTTGGTCGCGAAGGCGGATAAGAAGAGCGAAGAGGTGATTAGGGTTTCAGGGCTGGGGAGATCATCGGCAGTCGCCATGGATGATGAGCTTCCCCTTGGAACTCCGAGTTGCCCTGGTGAAGAGGAAACCGGTTCAAATTTTTTTATTTTGGCAGAATGAAACCGGTTTGGTTCGAGTGCGTATCCTCTGAGATATCTCAATTTTTGCGGGGCCAGTATTATTTGTTCTTTGAGATTCGTGCAGAACGCATTTCAACGGTTGACATTTTCCATAACACGCAAAAGTTGAGATATCTCAGAGGATGGAACTATTTCGAAGTCCATATCCTCTGAGGTAACACAATATTTCTGTTTAGATTCGGACCGTTCAATCAGAATCCGGATCAATCCAGCTCGAGGTGAAATGTAAGGAACCCCTTTAATATTCGTGTGCGTTCTGATCGAACGGTCTGTATCTAAAGAACAATATTCTGTTACCTTAGATGGTGTGAATTCACAATTTCATGTATACCCTTCTAAAGATTTTGGAATTACATTTCTTTTTCATCAAAATAGCATAAGATTAGCACTGATTTTAAGTTATTTTCAAAGTTAGCGTTGTTTCATTCAAATGATGAAATAACGATAACCCCAAATTAGTGCTATTCTTGGGTTGCTATTCTTTTTTAAAACCATTGAAAGACGGGATAAATTGCAAGCAAACAACCCATCGTAATGAAGTTTCAAAAAAAAAAAAAAAAAGTTTATTTTACTTTAATCAAAATTTCTTTGTTTCGAACCTCTAACATATCATACGTGAGAAATTTTAAACGTCTGGTGTTATCATCTTTACACATAACATTTCAATATTTTTGTTTGAATTTCAGAGGGTTTGTAATATCCATCAAGGTTACTAGTACATTGTTATCCTTGGCAAACTTCTTCTACGCATTGTACTTTGTGCATTTGGTGCCGCTCGATCATCAAAATACAATCTAAACGCCGTAAAAAATGTGGTTTTTTTTCTTTTCTTTTCTTTTTTAGTTTCTTTGTCTTATCAGTACAGATATCTAATGAAAATAAGCAAACATATATATATATTAGCAACGATAAAACATATTATCTGAACTTGTAAAACATTAAATGCAGATTACTACACTGCAGCATCTAATCAAAAAGTTAAAAATGTAACTAGAATTGTAATCTTAAAAACAATCCGACGACAGTCGACTGGTGTCGGTCGACTTGTCATATTATCAAAAGAAATACATTAGTAGAATCATCTATCTACTGAGATAGAGTGCCAGTCGCCTCTCCTCAAAAGAAAATTCAACCTCTGGAGATAACTTCACATTCTCTTCTTCGAATTTAAGAGTAACCGGGGCTGGCGTGCAGGCTACTTGCATGGGCAAAGGCACAGAAAGAGGAGTCTTAGAAGGAACAATCGGTACAGTTTTTGGCGGTCTATTCTCTTCTTCGATCTCAGCTGGTACCAGTGCAGCAAGAGGCATTGAAACAGGTGTCATTTGTACAAGTTGATTTCCTGGTTTAACCTGAGTAAATGGCTTTCGGGACACCTCTGCTTCCCTTGAAGTGTTATTGTTAGCAGTTGTATTGAAAGACAACTTCCTCACAGGAAGTCCAGCAATATCCAGACCTCTGCTAACTGAAACAATAGAATTGCATTTCAGCATATTAAATCAAACCATAAAACCAAAGCCGAAAAGCTACCTATACAATTATTTATAGTTGTACTTTAATAAAAAAAACCATGAAACATACCAGGAGATAATGTGCCGATCTCATCTGCCTTTTTGGCAGCACGAATGGCCCTATTGGAGTGTGCAATATCTGTCTTGGCGTGCTGATTCATGGCCCCACCAAGAGATTGTCTCCTATTTGGAACACCTGTCGAAACTTTAGGGGTCTTTTTTCCGTTTAGGGGCTTTGAAGGGCTAGGTTTTGACCCATACAGTGCCTCCTGTTCGGCCATAAGCTGTCCTTGGAGTTTCTTGTGATCCTGAAAAATATATACGGCAGATTTGACTTAATTATAAAGGTACACCAGATTAAAAAAATTTGGATGAAAAAGATGTCTGATAAAATGTGTATGAAATATTTGATCAAACGCAGTACATTTTGTCAAAAACTGTACAATAGGCAGTTTGGATATCATTCTATGTGACAGGAAACATTCCTGATTTGTGTTTGGATTATGCTTATTTGAGGTTATTTTAAATCTTATGCTCCTAAAATTGTGTCCCAGAGTGGAGAGAATGTTACCCTTTGTCTCTTACGCTCCTGCTCTTTCTCTTGTCTTAAAATAGTATACTCTTCCAGCATGGTCAAAAGGCGAACCTGCATATATAACAGACATGATCGATAGTTTCTTCATTATTTCACCATAATTCCTGTTTTCCTTTTCAAATTGGAAAGGGAAGGAAAAAGGCTAGTGTCTTTTGGTCACTTCAGTTGGATAGTTTATTGAGTATGGTCTAATACTGACAATAAATTAAAGTTATTAAATTCAAGAAGTTAGCTGATTAAATAAGAATTCCTTACACCATCATATGTGAAGTCCATTCCCCTTTCATTCTCCCACGTGGTGACCTTGGTCACCATATTGTCCACCATTGCTGCTCATGGAAGAAAATTTTTTTAAAACATTAATTCATAGTTGTGCTTGATAAGAAGAAATAGCGCATATATCAATATTGAAAAGTCCCATTAGTTTTGCAATTAAAATCCCAACAAGCCTTATTAACCCTTATTTTGTATAATTTAGCTTACATTTACCTTCATCTACGCAATTATAAGACTCAAATATGCAACTATGAAAATTATATGGTTCAAAATAATACATTACTGATTGCAATTGTAAAACTCAAATATGCAACCAAGGAATATTATATGGTTCAAAAAATACATTACTGATTGCCCCAAATTTGCAATTCAATACTACATGCATGCTAGGAGAATAAGGAAATATTTCATTCACAGTTTAACCTTGACTTAGCATCAGTAACCTCCAATGTTTAGAATCGTATCACAATTAACCTCACTATCCTGAGAGTTGGATAGGAAAAAGGGCAAACATATGCGGTTAAACACTGGAGCCAGATATCATTACACACTAGGTAATGCTTTGATTGTTTCCTACATAAAACAGTGAAACCTTGGTATCAACCATTAACAGACATAAAAAAATCCTTTTGGCTGAACTGGGCTCCCACTTTGACCATTCATTATCCAATCAAGCACCCAATTCAATTACTTCAGCTTCTTTCATTCAAAAATTGCATCTTACCAGGAATTTTGTTAACCATGTTTCGCGCCTTTTCAGCCCGCTTAAGTGTAAGATGTGCACCTCTTCCAGCATTGTACCGATTTTCATCCTATCAGAAGCACGTGAAAAAAAAAATGTTACTGCCTTCTTTTTTCTCTTGTTTTTGCTTAGATGCTGTTTTTATCAGTTTCATGTGCTAGACAACAACATAAAATTTTAATGTACTGTTCAAGGGTATACCAATTTAGCAAGCATGTGATGTGTTGTAGCACCACAATTTATTGTGCCTGAACAGTTTGGTCTAAAGCAGTATCCATGTTTGGTACAACTTAGTATGGTATAAAATGGACTATAAACCTGTTATGTTGGTATCCATGTTTGGAACAACTAAGTATGGTATTGATATGCTGTCAACAAATCATACTAGCTTTCTGGCTTGTTGTACCAACTGGGAAGATACTTGACTGAACAGGCTAGAGAAGAGTGCTGTTAGCTCCTAAACGGCCAAATAATCAACAAATGAAATACCCTGGTTAGTACCTTATTATACTCCTCAAGCCAGGATTCCTCCTCACATGCTGCCAGCCATCTCTCAACTCTCTCGAGAATATCCTTGCGGCTGAATGCTTCCTCTTTCACCATTGAAATCTGAGCCTCGATTTGTTCCAGAACTAGAGATGCGTCAATAGCCCCTGCAGAAGATAAAACAGGAAATTCAAAATAATGAAACTCGGACTGTCTGTTTGGTATTCCATCACAAGGGTAACTGGGCAAGTGCTTGTCAGTTAACCATTTAATATACGATTAAACGGATGCAATATATGTTAGATGAAACACATGAAATATACGAAGACAGTGCTTGTCAGTTAATCATTTAATATCCAACTCTAAAGGGTAAGTCACAAGAATTACACTTCTCTCAGAAACTTGTTAGATATTTTTCTAGCATACACTGGACAGAAAAAATAAAAAGAATGGACCTTAGAAAAATGTTTTACAATACATTTACAAGGCATGGCAAGCACATGACTTATTTTTAAAGGAATTATTACCAGCTTCAATAGCCTCCACAGGAAATTCAGCCTCACAATCATCTTCGCCAATCAGGTGAGCCCGCCTTTTATGCTCCTCCAGTTCGGTTTTTTTCTTCAAGACAAGATCCTTCATTTTACTAGCCTTGAATTGTTCAAGCCTTGCAACCTCTGCTGCTACCTACAATTTAATTGTTCTACTCCGTTTTAACCAACTTGCTGTTCTAGTCTGATAAAATCTAAACAATGTGTGTATGCGATCATGCGTGTACTCTTATACAAATGCACTTACATAGCTAATGTAATCTTCAGAAAGAGTATTGGGCTCAGTTATCTCATGCTCAGAAGCAGCTATTTTACAAGTAACATTTTGAAAAAGTTGCTGCTCTTCGATTGGTGTGTCCATCAAATTCCAAAGCTCCAGCATGGTTGTTGCTAGATCTTGAAGCTGCCACCAAAATACACATTTTCAAATAAAATTGAGGGAAAAAATTAAAGCTTGTTACTAAATGCAAACAAGAATATACAATTTAAGCAAACCCCAAAAGAAAATTAAACCAGTGCTGCCAGAGTCTGCTTTGTTTCATACAATAAAACAACTAAAAGAAATATTCAAAGAGGATGTAGACTCAGTATGAACTTTTTATCAAATTACTATATTCTAATTTTGAAATAACAGACCGATATAGATAAAAGTATCTTTAAACTGTTTTGAAACTTGTTATGGTGATGATTGTGCGAGATATGCTTATTTTAAGAAAACACTGAGAATCTTACCTTTTGCATTCTTTGAACCTTGACCTCCCGCAACCTGTCAATGGCACACTCAAGCCTTGCAATTGTATCATCACTTATGCACTTTGATCCCTCATTTTCATCTAGACTTGGGTGCACCCCAGAAACTGTTTCCTTGTAGTCTATACCCAGCACTTCACAAAGCGTATTAAGACTCTTTAAGTAGTCAAACACTTGCTTCAGACGGTCACTCTGAGAGATGAATTACAATAACAGATCAAGGTAAATGGAAATAGTAGTGCTTCTCAAAATAATCAGTTCCATACAGGTTCCCTAGACTGTTGGCAAATTTGGCAAAGGATTTCAAAACTATGTAAAGGTACTATTTATGACCAGTACCAAATATTAATGTGGGTTCTGACAAAGAAGAGGATCAAACTGGTATGGAACCAAGGAAAAAAAGGAGGCTCCTTTCGGTTCTACATTTTCCGAGAACTTGACAAATTTTCCCTAAAATATGGAACCAAATCCAAATAATCCAAGAAAAAGCAAATGCCTGAAGGTAATACACAAAGAGACAGGATAATCCTTGCAATGTCAGCACTAACCTTTTCTTTTTGAAGAGCTTGTAGCCGCTTGGTCAACTCTTCGAGTTTCCTCATGGATAGGTCAGACTGATCCAGGGCAACATCAGAGGATGTGAAATCTGAATGACCTATTTCAGAAGATATCCTCTTTATCTGCTCAATAATTTCAAGAAATTGGCCCCATCTCTCAGCCTTCCTTTTCTTCATCTCCTCTAGCTGTGGGACTATGACCTTGAGCTCCTCCCTTAGGCCTCCAGCAATTTGATTTGACTGTCGAAAGAAAGTAATTTGTAAATAGAATAGAGAAAATATAATTTCTGAAGCACCATCCTAGGGATAAACAAAAAGAATGGCTAAAATCTTCAATACATAGTCACCGACCTTGATTTGTACAAAAATAATTTTTGAGATAATCATATCAAACAAAGAGAACAAGGGATGCTAACTTTGGCAGGTTCACAGTGGTGCAGATTCTTTATCAGCAAAGCAGTTTACATAAACTACCCTGTAGATGTACTAACCCAAGATTTCTAAATTAGCCCTCAATTACAAATTTAACAAAACTGGTCCACTAAACTGCAAAGGGAAAAGAGTGTTGTAAAGCTTTGTAGAACCACACAGGCACTTAAAGTGATATCAAACACTCCCCTCAAATTGGCAATTAAGCATCATTAGACAATTATATTTTCCAATCAAGCACCAACTTGAACCAATTTTTCTTTGATTTACCCACACAACTTAGTAAGACCAGTAGACCACCAAATAAGGAAATTTCCGTGCATGCCCCAGCAGGAAGTCAAGATATTGTATATAAGCTATTCATACAACATATGAGATTAATCCCAAAAGGAAAACAATGAACCTGTCTAATATGAACAGGTCGTTCTCCCATGGCAGAGCAGATAGCAGCTAGCTCAGCCTCAGAATCTGCAATGGCTTGGCGTAGCTGGGCCCTACGCTTGTTTGACAGATCAACCCTCCTTCTATACACCTCCAGGCACTCCCGTTCCAGCTCCAGTAGCATCGTGTCCTTCTCTGGATCAGACTCTCCAATTTCATTCCATATCACCTGTTATTGTTTATGACATTGCATCATATATTTGCAATTAGCAATTTAGTACTCTGAATCAAAATCATAATAAAGGGATGCTGACAGCTGGATTTAGAAAAAGAAACCTGCCACTTATGTCATGTTCCAAGATCCATTTCTTATGTAAGAACTAAGAACCTTGATGTGATAGAAAATAACAAACTAGACCCCATGGAAAACCCCAAATACAATCTCTTCAATACTTTTTTGGAACATTCTTTTTATATATTATTTCAATACTCAAGGTTCAATCAAGCCATAAATTATTTGTAGACCCAAGCAAAAACAAACACCAGACCCATGTCCATTCCAAATACTTGTTTGACACTAACACTAACAATAAGAGCTTATGAGCATCAAAACTGATTGGTACCAGACCCAGGCATCAAAACTGATTGTATATTATGTTTCTATTCTCAAGGTTCAATCAAGCCATAAATCATTTGTACACCCCAGCAAAAACAAACACCAAACTCATGTCCATTCAAAATACTTGTTTGACACTAACAGTAAAAAAAAGAGCTTATAGGCATCAAAATTGATTAGGTACCAGACCTAAGCAAAGAAAGAGAAACTTGCTTTAATTAATACAATAAACGGAGCTAAAACAATTGCACAGAGGACACTGCCAATGGTATTAAGGATACAAAAATTACACCATATGCTGAAAGAATATAAATGCGAAAGAAATAAACAAACAAAAGTTAGTTGTACCTGAAGTTCACCCAGAAGAGATTCACATGTAGTTGTCATCTGGCTAAGATGATTTTTTGGGGGACTTGTCATACAACTGAGATGAGGTTTTTCCCCTAAAAATATAAATATATCTCAACTATCTTAAAAGGAACTTGCAGAAATAAAATGTTGAATTTAAATCATCTTCATTTCTCAATTACTGCAAACCAGTAAAAGAACACTAATAATTGAATGACCGAGGAACAACTCCAACTATACTTGTGTTTGTGGAAAGCAACTGGATTGGATGTAATGCTGCCATTAAAAAAGAAACTAGCATACTACACTTATTGAACTGAAGAAGTCCTACCCAGTTGTTAGCCTAGTGAGTACACATTGAGCAATTTCATCAAAATGTGGAGCATAAAACATGGTTTATCTTTTATTGAAAAAATAAATTCTGGTAACCCCCACCAGTAGATGAGCTGCATTTTACAAAATCAATAGGATTTAGGACTAGAAGTTGTTATGCGTGACTAAGGATACTTCTCTAGAAAGTAATTACACAACAAGAACGCGCCATCAAGCAAAATAGTGCTACTAATTAAGTCATTTCGAGTAAATCTAACTTTCTTAGAAGGATTATCTCGTTAAAGAAATCACAAACCTAACAAAGTACACATGATTTCAGTGATAGAAAGACTGGGCAAGTCATTCATAAACCCTAGCAAAACCTAACTGGAAATTCTGACCTTAAAAAGGAAAAATTGAAGAGGCAACCCTACAGATTAGCTTCTATTTAACAAGAAGATCAGACATTTAGCTCTTAATTTCAGAAAAAAAAAAAAAAAAACAACAACAACAACAAGAGAAGATAAAAATAACGAAATATATTCAAGATTCACAGCAGGTGCAAGGAAAAATCAGGAGAAATTAGCGAGGTACGTACTTGGATTTAGATCTGGAGTTCGCGAGAAGATTCTTCAATCGAATCAGAGTATCTTATCAGCGGCGATTTGAGAAGAAAGAATCGTATGATGAGAGGAGAAAGAGACAAAGAGTGTGTGTGAGTTTACTGTTTTTCGATTTTTGAATGTTTGAATTAAAAGGATAAAATATATCTTCCGAACGTTAGAGCGATTTTCATGCGGTTTCAGATCTCTCCATTTTCTACGCACTGTACAAGTCCCTTCCATTTTGAACTGACTGTACCAGTCCCTTCCATTTTATAAGACTGGAGATGATAAAACTAGGACTCTTTAATTATCGTCAAAGCGTTTTAAAATTCAGACTTCAAAAACTCTATGGCGATTTCTTAAAAGGATTATGTGGCATTTAATACCACCGGGGCTCACACTGGGTTGTTAGAAGTGTTAGACCCCAATGCAGTAATTAGCAGTACAACCGGCTATACAAAAATTACTACAGAGGAATCAAACTAGAAACAAACGGCCGTATATAGTTGATTGTCCTGTTACTCCTGTATGAGAATCTGTGTGGCTAATAGTGGCCCTCTGATAGACGAATGGGCATTGGGTACCGTTTGGTTGTGAACCGTTACACATAAATATACACCGTATAATTTGCATGAAATCTGAAGGAAGCCTACGATTCCATAGCGACATAGGCGCGTGGTATTTCGAAATAGAACTCTTACGGTTACGGTATTAATTTACGAATTTAGCCCTGATCGATTCCAAGTTTCCAACTCAAACGGCTCTCTCGTGTGTGAGTGTGACCTATAAAGGGTGATCTGGGCCGTTGATCACTGACAAGATTTCGTTCTTATTCGATCTCGATCAGGTCAACGTTTATGTTGCTACCTCACTTTTCCGTTTGGAAAAATTATGAATTATGTATCGAAATCTATGGAAATAAATCTGCTGCGATTCTATATAATCGCAGGTCCCTGCTATTTTTAATCAAACCGTTCATTAGTTTGGGGATTCGTGCATAAAAGTTAATTGATTTGGAGATTCGTGCATTCTGAAAGATTAACAGTTTAATTTGAAATGGCAGGGGCTGCGATTCTATAGGATCGCAGCAGATTTATTTCCAAAATCTATTGTCTCTTTCAAAGCGAAAAGATTAAGGATCTGATTGGTTATTACGAGATTGTGTGGGGGTGAGATTTTTCCAATTTGCAAAAAACCATATTCATGAATATGTCATATGTATGAGAATTCTGAAAGAGTTATGAAAATGTATTGAAATGCATGTCATTTGTACTACGGTAATAGTCGTGGAAAATTTTGTTTTTCTCATAAAATACTGGATATCAATACAATTATTTTTCTTAATAATTAATATAATTAAATTGAATAAATTAGCAAATTGATAACTAACGCTTTTTTAATTTGCATGATATAACATATAATATGTATTAAACTTTTATACTCAAAATCAAGGTTCTAAATAGCGATTATTGCATCATTATGAAAAGGTTTGAAAAAAAGCTATCGCGAATAGCGTAGCTATAACGAAAGCTATCCTATATAGTGTTTTTTTTTTCAAAAATTATATTATATAATTCTAGTAATTAACAACATTATATAAAGTCTCATAGAGCAACTAGTAGTACCAAATTGATTAAGAAATTATACTATTCATATCAATTCAATGCAAAATTCAAATTCCTATTCAAAATATCCCTAGTAATATTATAAACTATTTATCTTTTTTATTTAAAATAACATAAGCATCATGACATAAATTATTTTTTTATTCAAAATAATATAAGCATCATGTCATAAACTATCTATATTTTTCTACAAATAGCGCACGTTAAGCTATGGATTAAAATAATTGGTCCTTTAAAGAAATTTTCAATTTGGATTTTGAAATAAAAGCCTACCTAGCTGGAATTGAATTTAAAAAGCTAATTTGGTTTAAACCCATTAACTAATTAGGTACTCGCTAAAAAAAATAATGCTTTAACTTGTACTTTCTAATACTCTATCTTGTAATTTCTAATTCTCTAACTTTTAATTATAATTATCAATTAGAATTCAGAAAAATCATTTTAATTTTAACTATAAATTTAACTCGAATTACAAATTAAACATTGAGAGGAGAGCAAAAAAGTTATAAGAGGAACAAAGTCAATCAGAACGTTCCAATTTTAACTAAAACTCAAAATCCAGGTCCCTCTCGGGACCATATGGGTCCGCCCTTGATTGTAGGTGTCACATCGTGGGGAAAAAAAGTTGAGATGGACTTGATATTATTTTTCCTATTATTTTGTACTAGATGGAAAGAAAAGATGAAAAATAAAACAAAACATATTCCAAATAAAAATGATCACTGAATACATCCAAAAAGGTTATCTCAACTTAAAAGATTTACTTTTGAGTTAAGGCAGATGATACAAATTCCTAATCGGAAATAACCGAATGGGAATTGAAAAACCTACTTCGAAATTTGCCGAGTACAAAGAAATACCATAACAAAAATGAAATGTAAATTTTTCAAATAAATTAGTTTACATTAAAAAAATATTTTAACATGAATAAATAATACTTAAAAATTAAAGACATACAATAATAAATAATCCGATTAACCGTGGTACAGTACTATAACAAAGAAAATAAAAAAAATTATACTGTTTAAAAGATAACAAAGAAAATTAGATAGTGTGACATTATAAACATATTAAGAATGACTAAGAAAATTAAGAATGATCTTGTCTTTAATTATTAAACAAGATAACTAAGAAAATTAAGAATGATCTTTTGTCTTTAATTATTCATTATGCCTCACAATTTTTTATCTTTATTTTCAAAGTTCAAACAGTCAATTCAAACTGCTCAACATGATTTTCATATTTTGAAGACCCAATTATATATATATATATATATATATATTAAAAACTCTTTTTAAATAGATACAAATTCATTTTTTCTAAACCGGCAAAAAACCAATAATTTTGCACATATCTTAAAAATAGTAACAAATTTAAAAAAAAAAAAAAACTGATCTCCAAACACATTTAACATGGATATTATATTAGATGGTTCAGATCAACAATTTGGACTTCAAAAATAGAAGATAAAAGATGTACACAACAAGACATTTGAACACACCTAGAAATAACTAAATTTTTTTTTTAACTTAACCTAAGAAGGTGACGTATGAGATCTTTTCTCACTTGCCCCTTCTCTGTTAAGAATGTTAATTTAGATATTTTTGGACATCAGATAGTTAGTTGATTGCTTTACCACTGACTTAATAAGACTCGTCGATCTCCACGCATTATATTGCTATGATCCATTTCTATGTAATAGTTCCGTAGACAGCCACATCTATTTATAGTCAAAGTTGAAAGGCCCAAGAACTCCCATTCTTCAGATCAAACCTTCCTCTTAATACTTAAATTAAGAAAGATACCCTTTTCTTAAAACCGAACAAGGAAGATTTGTAAGAAATGCTTGTAAAGAATAAAGTCTCAATATTTGTAAGAAATGCTTGCAAAATGGGCCAAATTTTGAATAAGCGTAAAAAAATGAAAAAGAAAGTATAGAAAACCAATTTTATAGAATTACAAGAAAAGCAAATGTATTTGTCGAACATACAAGTGCATTGCTTTATTTAGAAGATCGATCATCAAAAAGAAAAACTCCCTCAAGAGCAGACTACAGGCTCTGTTGCTGGAAAACAAGTCCCGACTTGGATCAAGAAAGGAAAACAACCACTGCCTAAAAATCGGAAATTTTCTATGCAGGTGCAGGGGCCTGCAATGATTTTAGTTGTCAAAATTAAATAAAAGAAAAAAGATAAAGAAAGATGCATCCTTATTTCTTCATTTATCAAATTATGCAGCTGATTCCTTGGCAATCTTCTCTGCTTTGGCAATGACTTCCTCAATGCCACCAACCATGTAGAAAGATTGCTCTGGGAGGTCATCATACTTGCCATCCAAAACACCCTACGCAAAAAAAAAATCAATATTTTTAGCACTGAAAGATGAATGTCCCAATCTTTTAAGCTAAAAAGAAAGGTCGAAATACAATTCACTTGAAAAATGAAGAATAATATAGGCTGTAATGCAACACAAAAAACCACCAAGGTACCACCGTACTTGAATCTAATCGCAAAGAACAGATCAAAGAAAATATATATAAATAAGAAGTTCAATTAATTATCTGAAGTCCTTGGAGGCTGGTATGAAATGAAGTTTACATGATTGTAAAGCAAATAATGGATACTTCTCAGTCATAACAGTTACCATACTCAGAAAGGACTAAAAACGAAACCATGAGAGATGCAATGGAGTTTTAAATATACAGACCTGGAAGCTGTCAACACCCTCCTTGAGGTCGACATATTTGCCAGGAGCACCCGTGAAGACCTCTGCCACATGGAAAGGCTGGCTAAGGAACCGCTGAATCTTTCTAGCACGTGCAACGGTCAATTTATCGTCCTCACTGAGCTCATCCATACCCAGAATAGCAATGATATCCTGGAGATTCTTGTAATTCTGAAGAACCTTCTGGACACCACGAGCAGTGTTGTAGTGCTCCTGTCCTAGCACATGGGGGGAGAGCATTCTTGAGGTAGAGTCAAGTGGGTCCACAGCAGGGTAAATTCCCAGCTCAGAGATCTGTCCCAAATTTAAAAACACAATCAGCAAAGAAAATTAACTATGAGAAAGACAAAGAATTGTAATGCGATGCAGCAACTACATGTGGAAAATAAAGTACCTGACGTGAAAGCACAGTGGTGGCATCAAGATGGGCGAAAGTAGTAGCGGGAGCAGGATCTGTCAAGTCATCAGCAGGTACATAGATAGCCTGGACAGAGGTGATAGACCCCTTCCTAGTTGTGGTAATACGCTCTTGCAACCCTCCAAGATCAGTGGCAAGGGTTGGCTGATAACCCACAGCAGATGGGATACGACCCAGCAAGGCAGACACCTCAGAATTTGCCTATATTTCAGTTAAAAACATGTTGTTCAAAAGAACATTCAAGTTGCCCAAGAGCAATAGATACGAAAGCAAGTTTAAACCGTTACACATCATTCCAAAAGGGATTGAGGAAGAAACAGAAATTCAGCAAATTCAATGAAAATTTTGTGAACTTGGGCAACCTATTTCCATTATTACCGAATTTCAAATCATAGAGTGCTTATTTTATTTTCTAAATTACATAATCCTAAATTGGTGCATAAAGACCAGATACGTGTACAAAATAAATAAATCCAGGTTGAGGAAAAAAAAAACCTGAGTAAAACGGAAAATATTGTCGATAAAAAGAAGCACATCTTGACCTTCAGCATCACGGAAGTGCTCAGCAACAGTCAGACCAGTTAGACCAACACGAGCACGGGCACCAGGAGGCTCGTTCATCTGACCGTACACAAGTGCACACTTGCTTTCAGCCTGTGATGCAACTACATCTGGTTAGATAAAAAAAAAAAATCTGCCATATACAGTTCAAACAAAGGATTGAAAGCTTTTCTCTTTATTCATTTAGTTGCATTTCTTTCTAAAACACATAAATAACAGAACCTAACTGGTTGCATTCATTTAGTTTGCACTCATTACCAGAACCTAACTGGTTTCAGTTCAAACAAAGAATTGACAAACCACTAGTACCAACACACCTACTGGCCCAGTATCAACAAAACTTGGCACCTTTGGTACCAGAAACAAACCAAATGCACATCACTCAAGCCAAGAGCAACAAAACAAATTCCAAACTTATCCCATACAAATAGCATAACTAGTCAGGAACTTTTAAAAATAGTTCACTAGAAGAGATATTAACACATAATGACAAATTGAAACTGTCAAATAATACAAATTTGTGTAGTTGGTCTTAAAGGAATTAAAAAAAAACTGCAACTTGCAGTTAGGTGCTGTTTTGCAGTAACCTCTAAATAAAGCTGGAATGATGTATACCTGCTTGTCATCTAGCTTGATGACACCACTCTCAATCATTTCTCTGTACAAGTCATTGCCCTCACGAGTTCTCTCTCCAACACCAGCAAAGACAGAGAAACCACCTGAGAAACAACAAATCTATTGGTACACTGATAAAGAGAAGAACTCAATGCAAATTACCGATAAATATTAGAACTAACCATGAGCTTTAGCAACATTGTTAATCAGCTCCATAATGAGCACAGTTTTACCCACACCAGCACCACCAAAGAGACCGATCTTTCCTCCCCTTTGATAAGGTGCAAGAAGATCCACGACCTGCTCAACATAAGAGTTCAATTATCATTTACTTCCTATAATAAGATAAAAACCAGAAGCTTTTGGAAAAGCATACTCTTTTTTTTCTATTGGTTTATGTTTGAAAGGGTAAAAAACTGGCCTTGATTCCAGTAACAAGAACTTGTTGCTCAGTGGCCTGCTCAACAAAAGCTGGGGCTTCTCTGTGAATGGGAAGGTAGTGACTTGTCGCTGTCCATAATAAAAATATGCTAGTTAGATACAGAATATCACTGCAAGGCAAGTCGGCCAAAGAGACTCTGATGATTGAATAACATAACATAGTATGTACTTACAGATATCACCCTTCTCATCAATTGGTTCTCCAATGACATTCATAATACGGCCAAGGGTAGCCCTTCCAACAGGAACCTAAGAATAATTAAGAATAGATGAGCATGCAACCAAAAATTACACAAACTTTCTTTAGTGAAAATTTGAACAAGTCATCACAAGTCAATAAGATGAACAAAACAAAATCAAGAGAAAATTTAATTATTGAAGCAGGCTCCCAGGTTATAGGAATCATCAACTAAAGAAGGTAGCCTTGATAAAATCATTCCAGATGATCTACTAAAATCAGTTATTAAAGATATATCAGTAAAAGTAATGGTCATGATAATGACTTTAAGCTAGTTGGTGCAAATGCTTATGTATCAGATAAGTCATAAACAGTCTACACTAAGCTCTTAGACTATTGTGATACAAAAACTACTTGTCATACGTACATTTTGGCATCTATACCTTCCTGTTAAAAAAGAAAACCCGCAGAAAGAGCACTTTGGCATTGAGGAAATAGATGCTAATTGGTACATACACTGGATACTTTAATTCCAAGATGTAAAGAAATTCAACAGGTAATTAAAAATACTAACAGATTACATATATTAGTTAAATGAAAATGAAAAATTAACCAGATACAACACTACCAGCAGGATTATCATTTAAAATGCTAAAGCCAAGTATGACCTGAGAAGAAGAGATCTACGTTTTTTGTTCAAACAAGAAATGCCAAACAAAGATTTAACTAAAGCGAACAGACCAAATGCACACAATGGACGCTATAACTAAAAGCAATACTACATGAATAAACTTGACGCCCGATCAAGCTCATCAATGACCGTAACTCATATGATGCTGCTGTTTCAGCAGGCAGAGCAATTCAGCATAAAACTAAGATCAATCTCTGCACTGCCGACATGGCATATCTAAGACGAATAAAAGCCTACCCCTAGTTATTCCAGATCTAAAGAGAATAAATCAATCCAAATTTTCAGCAACATCACTTACAGTAATCGGAGATCCAGTGTTCAAAACGCGCTGACCCCTTACGAGACCTTCAGTACCATCCATAGCAATGGTACGCACCATATTCTCTCCAAGATGCTGCGCGACCTCCAAAACCAATCTAATTGAGTTATCTAGCACCTCAAGAGCTGTCAAAATCGGGGGCAGACCTTCATCAAACCTCACATCGACAACGGCTCCGATAACCTGACAGACCTGACCAATGGAGCCAGCGCCGGTGAACTCATCAGTGATCTTCCCGCTGGGACCAGCTGACGTGTCGGATTTAGGGGGTGGTGCGGTGGCGGTGGCGGAGGTGGCATACTTGACAGCGCGAGAGAGGAGGAATCCAGTGGGAGAGGGGCGATGGATCGGATTCGAGCTCCTAGGGAAAGGGGAGATGTTGGAGGAGCTAGATCGGCGGCGTGAGGCCGAGCGTAGAAGAGAAGATAGGACGCGTCGGGTCGCCATGGCGGCGATGGGTTGCGCCAAAGACTAGGGTTACAAGAGGAGAGAGAGAGAGAGAGAGTGATGACTGGCGATTAGTGGGGGCATCGTAAGAGGAAATAGATCTGAGCTATTGAAGAATCCTTGCTCCGTATGCCTGGTGCAATCTAGGATTTAGTATGACAAGTGAGCCCCACACTTGTGGGGTCTCGAGGACAGTTACATTCATTCTTTACAGACGTGGTGTAGCGATATTGCATATTCGCTTAACGCAACCAATGCAAGATGATACCTCCTGCTCTTGGTGTACAAACACCTTTAACAGATTAACAAGTCTTGGCCCGATTTTTTTAAAAATACCCACTCAAAACAATATTTTATTTAAAATAACCAGACTTCAGTCTAATTTTTAAAAATACTCAAATCATGGGTTTTTTTCACGGACCGGAATTTTTATTCCGGATTCTGAAAAAAAATCACGGTCCGAAAAAAAAAAAAAATTTCCGACCGTGGATATTTCCACGGGCCAGACACATTTATTTTTTTATTTTTTTAGAGTTTGGAGTTAGGAAAATAATGTTTTTTTGAAATTTTTTGTCCAACTTTGTATATCTAATTAACATATCAAAACACCTCCTAAAAGCATAAAAATTTACTGACATGTATTTTTGACTTCATAGAATAAGACTGTGAAGTTTCATACAAGATCTCAAAACAAATCATGAGATATTGGCTCTCAAAAATTACCCGCATTGTTGAAGGAGTGCTTCTGAGCCCAACTTTGCACCTCTGGTTAACATATCAAAGCACCTCCAAAAAGCATGAAAATTTACCGACATGCATTCTAGACTTTATAGAACAAGAATGCGAAGTTTTATACAAAATATCAAAACAGATCGTGAGATATCGGCTCTCAAAAATTGCCCGCACTGCTGAAGGAGTGCTTCTGAGCCCAACTTTGCACCTCTGGTTAACATATCAAAACACCTCCAAAAAACATGAAAATTTACCAAAATGTATTTTTGAATTCATAGAATAATACTGTGAAGTTTCATAAAAGATCTCAAAACAGATTGTGAGATATCGGCTCTCAAAAATTGCCCGCACTGCTGAAGGAGTGCTTCTGAGCCCAACTTTGCACCTCTAGTTAACATACCAAAGCACCTCCAAAAAGCATGAAAATTTACCGACATGCATTCTAGACTTTATAGAACAAGACTGTGAAGTTTTATACAAAATATCAAAACAGATCATGAGATATCGGCTCTCAAAAATTGCCCGCACTGCTGAAGGAGTGCTTTTGAGCCCAAATTTGCACCTCTGGTTGACATAACAAAACACCTTCAAAAATCATGAAAATTTATCGACATGCATTTTTGACTTTATAGAACAATACTGTGAAGTTTCATACAAAATATCAAAACAAATCGTGAGATAATAAAACATAACAAAACTAAAAACTGAAACATAATAAAACATATACTAAGAAGATAATAAAAATAAACATAACAAATCAAAACTCAAACATAACAAAACTGAACTCTCTCTGAAGGAGTGTTTCTGAGCCCAAATTTGCATCTCTAATTAACATATCAAAAAAATCATGAAGCACTCCTTCAACAATTCGGACAATTTTTGAGAGCCGATATTTCACGGTTTGTTTTGATATTTTGTACGAAACTTCACAGTCTTGTTCTATGAAGTCAAAAATACATGTCGATAAATTTTCATGATTTTTGAAGGTGTTTTTTTATGTCAACCAGAGGTGCAAATTTGGGCTCAAAAGCACTCCTTCAACAGTTCGGGCAATTTTTGAGAGTCGATATCTCACGATCTGTTTTGATATTTTATATAAAACTTCACAGTCTTGTTCTATAAATTCTAAAATGCATGTCAGTAAATTTTCATGCTTTTTGGAGGTGCTTTGATATGTTAACCAGAGGTGCAAATTTGGGCTCAGAAGCACTCCTTCAGCAGTGCGGGCAATTTTTGAGAGCCGATATCTCACAATCTGTTTTGAGATCTTTTATGAAACTTCACAGTATTATTCTATGAATTCAACAATACATTTTGGTAAATTTTCGTGCTTTTTGGAGGTGTTTTGATATGTTAACCAGAGGTGCAAAGTTGGGCTCAGAAGCACTCCTTCAGCAGTGCGGACAATTTTTGAGAGCCGATATCTCACGATCTATTTTGATATTTTGTATAAAACTTGGCAGTATTGTTCTATAAAGTCTAGAATGCATGTAGGTAAATTTTCATGCTTTTTGGAGGTGCTTTGATATGTTAACCAGAGGTGCAAAGTTGGGCTTAGAAGCACTCCTTCAGCAGTGCGGGCAATTTTTGAGAGCCGATATCTCACAATCTGTTTTGAGATCTTGTATGAAACTTCACAGTCTTATTCTATGAATTCAACAATACATTTTGGTAAATTTTCATGCTTTTTGGAGGTGTTTTGATATGTTAACCAGAGGTGCAAAGTTGGGCTCAGAAGCACTCCTTCAGCAATGCGGGCAAATTTTGAGAGTCAATATCTCACGATATGTTTTGAGATCTTGTATGAAACTTCACAGTCTTGTTCTATGAAGTCAAGAATACATGTCGGTAAATTTTCATGCTTTTTGGAGGTGTTTTGATATGTTAATCAGAGGTGCAAAGTTGGACAAAAAATTTCAAAAAAACATTATTTTCCTAACTCCAAACTCTAAAAAAAAAAAAAAAAAAAATGTGTGTTCGGCCCGTGGAAAAAATTCACGGTTTAGGTATTTTTAAAAATTTGGCTGAAGTCTGGTTAGTTTGAATAAAATATTGTTTTGGGTGGGTATTTAAAAAAAAATCGGAGTCTTGGCTCTCTGCCAATATTTTCGAGTTGCTCGCAGGAATCGCCTTTCCAATTGCCTTATCGCTGGATGGACTTCGGAGACTGCGAAGAGCCTCTGTGCATGTTTCCTTGATTATCGATTATTTACTCGTTCTAAATTATTAAATAATTTTATAAAGATTAAAAGTTTAAATAGCGTTGATCGCATCACAGCGAAACGGTCGAAAAAATAATGTTATTGTCATATTGCGTCACTATAGCGCCAATAGCATTCTAGTTTTTATGGTTCGAAAACTCTATAGCGCGTTATTTAGAAACCTGATAAAGAACAAGGCTTGGTTACTATAGAGATTATAAGGTAATTCGTGCTATGGCTTAAAAAATTTATCGTATAAACTTTAAATTTGGATTTAAGTAGCTCAGTAAATTATTTATATAATTAACTGATAGAATATCATTTTTTACTATTTTTTATGATTTATGAAATATAACAAAAAATAACCTAAAATATTATCAATTTTTTTTAAGTTATACTTTGTCATCTTTCATGAATTATAAAAAATAGTAAAATTTTTAAAAATAATAAAAATTGATGTTCTATGAGTTCATTATATAATCAATTAATTGAGCTACTTAGATCGAATTTTGAAGCACATATGATAGATTTTTAAAACCATAACACGGATGACCTTATGCTATCCATAACACCCAAGCCTTACTCTTTTATAAATTGACAGTTATAACTTAAATATAATGTAATTTTACACATATATTTAATTAATTAACAGTTATTAAATAATTTCATAAATTTTATAAATATTTATTGGATCAATTTTATAGATACAGATGTATTGTTATTTAATCAAATATCATTTCAAATAGTCAAAACTAGTGGTTATTTTTTCAAATATAACTGAATATATTAATTTCAAAAAGAGGGGGGACTTCAACTGGTTCATGTTTTACATGCTTCATCGTGCATCATATTTTTTCTGTTTATTTTCAAAATTTAAATAGTCCAGCTGAACCGATTAACATGGCCTTTGTGGTATAGCCGGCCTTCACCCCAAATCGCACCTAACCGACGACTTCATCTACTCCATGAGAGAAGAATTAGAGAAAGAGAGGAGGTGAATGAGCAAGGGAGGATAAATGTAAATGCTACGTTGATTTTTGACGGAACCATGATCCTCAAATTAGAGTATAAAATCACTGTATGGAAGTGAACGAAACCCATGTCTTGTTCCCTTTCATACTTGCTAATGCCGTTTTATTCCTTATTGTGTGGTAGTCTTATGACTGAATTTTTATTAACAGGATATTAATTAAATAAATATCCACAATGGAGAATGAATATGAGATTTTTCAAAATATAGGAAAAACGTGATAGTTTATAACATCCTCTAGATGTTATAGACTATTACAGCCAGAATTAGCGATATTGATTACCACACTTATTAATTAACTAAAAAAAATGCTGGCCGTGATTGATAATCACGACTAGGCATGCCTTGCCTATAGCCTGTCCCACCCATATCATTTATTCCCATATCACCAATGTCATTTATTCCCATATCACTTATTAGTAGAAATTGCCTGGCCGTGATTGATAGTAACGGGCAGATTTTTTTTTTAGTTAATTAATAAGTACGGTGATTAATATAATTAATTTTCCCCTATATCTCTAAAAAATTTAGATTCGTTCTTCATTTTAGATATTTATTTAATTAATTTTCTATTAGTAAAAATTCCGGGTCTTATGATGCACAATGACTACTGAGTGCATCTAGTTGTATTTTGTTTATTTCTTTTTCTCTACTTGTCTATGTGATATGTATTTTGCAGATAGCTTTGTACAATATCTTCAACTATGAGTCTATGATACAACATTGAGAAAGGGAATGTAGCATAATTGGTTAGGAAAATATCCTAGAGTTGCTGTACTAAAAAATCAAGAGTTTGATTTCCCTCCCGACTTTGCAGCCTCTGCGAAGGTTTTAAAAAAAGAAAAAATATGACCCAACATTTGTTGGGCTTACCTACAATTACCATAAAAATTGTTAAACTGAGAGTTGATATTATGAGACTGACAAAATTTATTTGAAATTAGTCTAGTAACAAAGATACATGATCTTCATATGAGAAGTTATAGATTTAAAATTTGAATGCGAGAAATCATTTCTTATAATAATAAGGGTATGAAATTTGAAGGCCTAACTTTTATCTTTCTTTTGAAAAAAAAAAGTTTTCTGTGAAATTTTGAATTTATGAAAAACAAAGACTCTCTAGTTGGGGTAAAACTGTCCACAATTAGGGGCATTTAGTTTTATTTTGCATTATATGAAAACCTTGCATTTTATTTCCAACAAATAGAAGAAAATATTGGTTTAATTTGAAGAATCCTTCCCTACTACGCACTGATACGTCACTTCTAATTAATGTAATGGCAGTGTTTTGTGTGAACCAATACTGGTTTAATCTCAGTACGGACAATTTAAAAAAAAAACAAAAAAGTATCAAAAGTTGATCAGACAAGCGGAATTTTCCAAATATTCATATTCATTATAACATATTTGTCTGTGAAATATCAAACATGCTTATGGACAGTTTATGTAAGTGTTCTTGATCATATTCTTGAAAATCTGATATTTTTTGTGAATTTTTTTTTGTTATATTCTTCAAAATCAGATTAAAGTTAGTTTGATTTGATTTAGTATCTTTTACGATGCGCACAGAGGAAATCATCACCAGGCTCTTATCATTTTTATCAAGCAAGGATGACTAAAATTGTATCTGATGCACACAGCACTATGTGTTTTTAGTTTGTTTACAACTGAGTGCTTTTTAAAGACATTTATTGTCTAAATCTTATGCAACAGTTGGTTTGTAACCCTTTAAATTAATAACTGCCTACAGATTTTACTGCAACCTTTTTTTTTTTTTATAAAAGTTCTAAATAAATAAAGACAGCAAATGAAAGTCATGAAGAAAGTAATAGCTCATAAAAGGAAATAAATAAGCAGTATCTGGTGTTGGCATGGAGTTTGTATCCTCTGAGGTATTGCAGAGAATTACTCTCATTTTATAGTTTGAGATTAAATCTCAACTGATTTGGTATTCGGGTCACCATGGGGTCAATATTATTAAGCTTTGAGATTCGTGCCAAGTTAAAAAAAAAACAGTCCAAATCTAGTAATGGTAAAAGATTCCCTTATCAGGTATTGGAGAGGATGTGAATTCGTTGGGATGTTGGGGTAAATAATAAGCCGAAGCTTGATAATTTGGAGAATTCGTATCCTGTGAGATATCTCAAACTTTGCGTGACTTTATGGAAAATCCCAACCGTATGAATTCGTATCCTCTAGCGTGTACTCTAGATCTTAATTTGGCTGCTCTACTTTGATTTGTCCCAGCAACGTGTGAATTATTTAATTTTCATTAATGTCCAAGTTGGATAACCCTGTCCATTTCAAATTTAGAACAATAATTATGAATTGGTCTGTTGAAACTCGAAACTGTTTTTAGTGATTGTGTATTTGCAAAGCCTATGTATTCACACTGCAATTGTAGTACTTCTAAATGTTTTTACAAATTAATTCCATACAATATGAAGACAAATTGATTATTAAACACTTGGGTATCTCATGACCTACACGTGTCTGGGACTGTATTAATTGAAAAATAAAATTTCACACATAGTTGACCAGTTTGGACCAAAATGACCTCCGGTGAAATCATTTTTTTTTCTATTAAATTTTTTAAAATTGATTATTTCTTGTATTAGCTTATTGCAGCATTCTTTGATTCGACTTTCATGATGCAAATCTTTAATTAAAGTTTGGCAATTTTGTCCTTATTGTGATCTGCTGCCAAATTGTTGTTCGCTCTCTGCATTTTAAATTATCCAATGCAATGCTGATTCAAAAAAACACATATTTTCTTAATTTATTCAGGATTTTATACCATACTAATGTCTCATTTCATGTTTAAATATAGATTGCAATGAAGGAACTGAGGGAGCGAAAAATTCCCTTTACCATCCATAGATACTTACCTGATGGAAGGTAACACAAAAGCAACTTTTATTAATTGACTGGCCAAATGTGTGTGAATTGTATTATTTTCTAGATGGTTAACCTCTTGCTGTTAGTTGAGTAATTAGGTAAGTAAATAACAAAGAGTGAGTCTATGGTACTATGCATATTACGATTTGTTACTGTGTTACGATTCTATATTCGAGTTTTCAAATCCTAACGGTCGATTTGAACCGTTCATCTTGTTCTCCATATTAATATGTGTTTGGAGACCAAATTTTACATTTTTTGAAATTTTTTTACTATTTTTTTAGATTTATTGAAAATCACTGTTTTTGAATGGTCCAGAATTTTCAGATCAAGTGATTTTCTAAATATCTAAAAAAATAGTAAAAAATTTTCAAAAAATGTAAAATTTGGTCTCCAAACACATATTAATATGGAGAACAAGATGAACGGTTCAGATCGACCATTAGGATTTGAAAACTCGAATATAGAGCCGTAGCATGGTAGTAACCCGTGATATGCATAGTACCATAGACTCACTCAATAACAAAAGCAGCACTTCAAATATGCCTACTAATTTTTACAACACAATTAAGCCGTTTGGTATAGATATGATATTAGAGAGATACAGGAGCTTTATTTTCACATTTTTGGCTGTCAAATGTTATGGTTCTGGCATCAATCTGGTGCCTCCAACTGATATATGCAAAATCTAGAGTTATCATGGATGTTAAAGAGAAAACATGATGTAACTTCTTATTTACTATTGCTACTTGACAGTTACGAAGATTGGGGGGTTGATGAGCTTATAGTAGAGGATTCATGGAAGAGACAAGTTGGCGGTGATTAGAAAATTCTATCTTTTATAACCGGTTGTTAAAAAATGTCATCAGTTAACTTATGTAGCAGTGGTTCCTTCGTCATATGTAAAAAAAAAAAAAGTATCATCGCCAAACTATAAACCTAGTTTTCACTCAGATAGCATTATTCTGGTTCGCTTCGTGTTTGTACACTATGATTAAACTCTGTCGTGTTCAGTGGTCTTTATCCTATTATCGTTCGAAGTTTCGCATTATTCTTGACATTATTAGGGCTGAAAGCAGTAAAGATGAAATGGCTACATGTCATGTGTAAATTACACATGACATGTAGCCAGTGTACACAGTGTAATGCTAATTTTACCTGATGTTGTTTGTTAAAAGGAAGATGTATGATTATAAGATTTGGATCCTATGATTCTCATACTCTCCTCTGTTGCTCACACATAAATATGTTACCAAGTGCTTAGAAGAAAAAAATAAAAGAAGTTTAGGACCAATTTACTACTGGAAAAGCATTCTTGTATGAAACAGTCTGCTTCAAACCTGACAAGCAAAAGGCCAAGTAGGTTATTTCGTCCAGAACCAACTATTGTTTTGAAAAAACCCAGTCAGTGCAGGACCGGACCGGACCAACTGTGGAACCGGCCAATACTGACTCGGACTGTGGTCAAAACCCGGACTGGTCCGAGGATAAAGAGGATTTCAGCATGGTTTTTGGTGTGTTTTTTTCTACCAGATCCAGACTAACCCGGGCAGTTCCTTAATCTGTGAACCGAACCGGATTATAACAGGATTAAACCTGGATCAGACCTAACCCCATACCTAAACCGGAGCAAAATCGGATTGGATTGTGGTCAAAACCTCAGTTTTTTTTTTAGATTGATAAATTCAAAATTTAAAGTTCAAGATTAAAAAAAAATAAAAATAGCTAGACCCGTGGTCTGGACATAACCAAATCGGACCGGGCCGGACTAGGGACCGAACCAACTTGTGTGGGTCTGGACCATGGTCCTTAGCACGGGTTTGGGCAATCTCTCTAAATTTGGACCGTCTAATCCGAACCGTGCATACCCGTTGACCAGAGAGCTTTGAATGGACCAGACCGTTTGCAAAACACTAAACCGGTCACTACATGTCAAAACAAAATGGACCAAAAAATAAAATAAATAAAGGATCCTGATATGACCAGCATACAGTATCAGCTTTTGCAATTGTCTATCATATGATCAGCACACAGTACCAGTTTTTGCATTGTCTATCAAGGAAGTACTTCAAATTTTAGATAATTAGATAACAAACCTCTCATAAACCCCGAATTTTTTATTAATAGAAAAAAATCATTAAAATATCGAAATACAGTAGTACTTTCGAATTTTATCCAAAACTAAGTAGAACGGGTTGTGTAAACCCGTCCCACCGGACGGGTCTACTTACCCCGTCCCGGATTACTCTTTAATCGCTTAGCTTAATCAAATTCATTCGTGCAAAAAAAGAAAAAAAAAAAAACCCGGACGGTACTACACAACCCGTCCTGGATCAAAAAAAAAAAAATTATCGGACGGGTTAAGTAACCCGTCCGCTGTCTAGGATCCAACCAAAAAAAAAAGAAAAGAAAATCCGGACGGGTTAAATAACCCCGTCCAGAATTTCAAAGATTTTTATATTATATTATTATATTATATTATAATTTTATATATATTATATTATTATACTTATATATATATATATATATATATATATTATATTATGAATAGAACTAGTTTAGTTGTGTTTAAGTTCACCAAAGTATTTGGTGAGCTTAACTCCAAAACTTATTAAATTGGTTTCAAATGACGAATCCAAACTGTTAGAACCTGCCTATCTTGCGAGTGATGCATCTACATGTGAAAATTTTAAACGTTCGAATTAATTTAGTATAAAGTCAAGCAGTAAAAAAGCGTTCAAAAAATAAATGCACTAACGGTAAAGATTAATTTTAGTGTATTTATTTTTTGAACGTTTTTTTTCTATTAATAAAAAATTCGGCTCATAATCCTCCATGTAATCATAGTAATAAATATGCAACTTTGGATTAATTTCGGGAGATATAAAAATCGGAAATTCGAATATAATCCGGTTATAATTCGAAATAGTTTTCTTTTCATATTGCAAATTATATGTCAAAATTTTGTACTTTCAGAAAGCACCAAAAAGTTTATAACTTTTTGTGAATAATTCGGATGCAAAACATGTATTATTCACAAAACTCTTAAAATTGCAAATAATTTAGGTATATAAATATGGATAGTTTCAAGATGCATTTAATTTGTCGGTTTGCTCGAGTTGCAAAAAAAAAAAAAAAAAAAAAAAATATATATATATATATATATATATATATATATATATATATATATATAGAGGAGGGATCAAGTTACAACATTTTTTGAGTTACTACAAGTTACAACAAGTATTATTTACATTTTCAAAGTCTAAATCGTCGATTCAAACCGTTAGATGTGATCTCTACAATAAAATATGCTTGGAGACCAAATTTTACATTTTTTGGAATTTTTTTACTATTTATTAAGGTGGGTACAAAAACTAGTCAAATTCATACCATTGAATTTTGTACCCATCTTAATAAATAGTAAAAAAATTCCAAAAAATGTAAAATTTGGTCTTCAAGCACATTTTATTGTAGAGATCATATCTAACGGTTTGGATCGACGATTTGGACTTTGAAAATGTAAATAATGCTTGTTGTAACTCAAAAAATGTTGTAACTTGATCCCTCCTCATATATATATATATATATATATATATATATAATGAGGGATCAAGTTACAACATTTTTTGAGTTACAATAAGTTACAACAAGCTTTTTTTTTTAATTTTGAAAGTCCAAATCACCGATCCAAACCGTTAGATATGATCTCTACAATAAAATGTGCTTGGAGACCAAATTTTACATTTTTTGGAAATTTTTTACTATTTATTAAGATGGGTACAAAAACTAGTCAAATTCAGACCATTTAATTTTTTACCCATCTTAATAAATAGTAAAAAAGTTTCAAAAAATATAAAATTTGGTCTCCAAGCACATTTTATTGTAGAGATCACATCTAACGGTTTGGATCGACGATTTGGACTTTCAAAATTAAAAAAAAGCTTGTTGTAATTTGTTGTAACTCAAAAAATGTTGTAACTTGATCCCTTCTCATATATAATGAGGATATAATTTGGAAACTTTATTTCTATAGATGTAATAAAGAACTATTCTTATTACATCAATGATAAACATGCTTAAGCATCTTATTGCAATCTGTTAATTAAAGCATGCAATTATTCCAATGATAAACATGCTTAACATCTTATTGCAATATGTTAAAGCATGAGCAGCAATTATTCTGACGAAGAAGACTGAAGAAGACGCTTGGCGAAGTATTTGATCGTCTTTTCATCGACACGGCGGCACTCCTGAGTGAATTCCTCTAGTTGAGACCAGGTAAAGTCGGGATACAGCCGTTTGCTGTTTGGTCCTACAAGAAGCGAATCATGAGCCCGGATCACCTTGTTGCGTTCAGGGCACACAAAAAAGGCAATTGATCGGCGATTAGAGTGCCGGTTCACTACCGCCCGGTGCACACAGCTCTTGTAGATATCATTTGTCATTGCCTGAAAGAAGGTGTGTGTGTGTGTGTGTATTAAGATCATTGATCTGTCAAAGTAATCAATTTTCATACAGTAAAAGAAATTTACATAGGTTGGAATGAAGAAAACAAAAACGTACCATAAAAGTGTCGCCAATATTGACGACGAGTGCACCGGGAACAGGAGGAACAGACTGCCACTTGCCTCCAGTAAAAACCTCGAGCCCTTCCTCGCCTTCCTCTTGGTGTAGTATGGTCAATGCCACAGGATCAGCATGTGGGCCCGTGCCTTGCGTAAGCTCCGGTTGAGGGCAACGGGGATAGTAATTGCACCTTGTTATGTACTCACAATCCTGGAAGAAGTCTCTGTAATAATCTTTACCAGTATCCAAACTCAATCCTAGAAGCTCCATGATAGATAATGTGAGGTTCTTCATGGCCTCAGAGTATTTCTCATAAGCCAGCCTGATACAAAGGACATTACATTGCAGTTTTAGTTTTTTTTTTTTTTTTTTTTAGTAGATTTTATTATCTTGTGATGGTTATTATATGAAGAAAAATATTTGATGAATTATTATAATCAATTAGTACTAAGTACCCCAACTTATCTTTATTGTAACAAGATAAATGAATGATTTATTTTCAGTTTTTTTTTTCCGAACTAATATACAAATCATACGGATTTCCAATTAATTCTCAAATTAACTGTAAATTTTACGAACTTTCCAATTATTCACGAATTATTTCTTAATTAATTATATAATTTCGTTTTCTTTTTTAAAGACTTCCAATTTGAATAAACTCCTTGCCCCATAGGTATTTATGTGATATGATACACTTACCCCATGGGCTCAAACTCCTTGCCAAGAGAAGACCTCAAATGCTCTGCAATGCTACCATCAGACTTAAAAGACAAGCACTCCTTCCATGGCAAATTCGCCGAGAATCGCTCCGAATGTGCCCCCGAGTAACCCCACATATTGTTTTTCATTTGCATTGCTTTCAACTTGGTTTCCAATGGCATAGCGAAAAATCGTTCCAAAAGCGCTAGCGCCTCATTTAAAATTTGTGTGTCAATGCCATGGTTTATGACTAGGAAGAATCCATGGGTTTTGCATGCAGCACGTAGTGCGTTAGTTTGCACCTTGACTGATGACGTGTCGCCTGTCAGGACAACTTGTAGGTCGATTTTAGGTGCGTTGAGGATTCCCGTGGCGGGAACTGTCTCAGATTTCGGCCAAAAGAATTGCTCAGGAATGGTTGGTTTGTTAGCTAGCATGGTAGGGATGAAGATGGTGTTGTCATGGGGGAAATCTTTGGAGATGTTTTGGATTTTTGAGGTGGACATGAATGAGGTTGCCATGGAAGAGGTTTTCTTTTTTGCTATTGTTTTTCTTAGGACAGGAAATTGAAAGGTTTTGGGACAAAAATGTGTTTATATAGGATTTTATATACTAATCCATGTAAATTTAATACCTCCATTTAAAAAAAAAATGGAATACATCCAATTTTATAATTGACTATATCTTTTGACTGAATATTTATTGTAACTGAACATATTTTTGTAACTGAATATTTTTTGTAACTGAACATATTTTTGTAACTGAATATTTTTTGTAACTGAACATTTATTATCCAATATACTTGAGTATATCTTTCAGCATATCCTCACTAATTATTTCATATTTATTAATTTTTATAAGAAATAAATATCCCATCACAAGGATAACTATGATCTAAAATTTATGCTAAAAGTCTGGATTAAACGCAGGTATATAATGAGAAGTTACACATCCAATGAACAATATTTTGTACCCAAACTCTTTACATATCCATTTAAGAATAAATCTAAACCATTTGATTGAACTATTTAAGAATAAATAGTGATAAACTATTTTACACTGTTTTAATCATGCTCTATTAAAGATAATAAGATAGTAGAAAAGTGGGAAAAAAATGAAAAAAATGAATCAATTTTATTTCTGGAAAAGAAAATCTAAAATCTGATTTTCGATTTCATCTCTTCTGGAGAATAGAGAATCGACTGTGTGAAATAGGGGAGGAAATAAACAGTAACAAAAATATTATGAAATATCAAAGATGGCAAAAAATAACAAAAACAAAATACCAAAGAGCTTCCACAGAGACAATATTATCTTTTTTCTTCTTTTTTTTTTTTAACAAAAGATTGATAGTGGCTGTCAGTTTGAAATTGTGAAAATAACAATGATAATAATATTCAAACTCATGAATATAACAACTATCTATCTAGTAGATCCATGAAAATGTATCAAATCATTTGAAAAAAAAAGAAGAAGAAACAGATTGAAATTCCCTACTGTGGCTCCAAAAGCAAGCTTTCATTCATCAGATGCTTCTGCAGCTGCAATCTCAGAATCCAAAACTGATATAAACTGTTGGCTAACATGTTTGGCAACAGAAACCATGTCAAGTATTACACTCGGGTCCAGCCCTGCCCCACCTCTCTTAGTCAAACCGCATATCTGTCCGTTCCTGTTTACCGAAACCGAAACTGCTGAGTTCATCTGTGACTCTTCCTCTGATGTGGCATCTACTATGTAGTGCTTCCCAACCTAGATATTCATTTAAAAGCCGCATGATAAGAATATTATATTAATTTAACTCTTTTTGGTGCAGAGATGTACTATTATACCTTGGTTAAAGTAACTATGGCAGGAACAGTTGAAGTGTCAAATTGAAGAAATTCTTCATCACTAACATCGACCTCAGGCTGCTCTTCAGGCGACGCACCAAGTACAACATTAACCTTAGGTAATCCTGTGTTAGTCAAGGCAGCCTACAAAAAAATAAAAATAATAACACAAATCAACCAAGGCTAGAATTAAAAGCACGCAATATATTATATAATATAGAGTGAGGTACTTGGCAATGTGCACATGGGTCTGTGTTGTGCATCCGTATCTTTGTTTTTAAAGTTCAAACAGTTGATCTGAACCATCCAACATGATTTTCATATGAAAATGTATCCGGAGACAATTTTATATTTTTGAGATTTTTTTTACTATTTTTGTAGATTGGTAGAAAATCAACTGATTGAAAGATTCTGGACCGTCTGAAAGTAGTGATTATTTACCTATCTAAAAAAAATAGTAAATTTTTTTTCAAAAATGTAAAATTTGGTCTGTAGGTACATTTTTATATGGCGCTCATGTTGACCGGTACGGATTGCCTTATTAAACTTTGAAAACTGAGATATAGATCCATAGCATGGACCAATTTGTGCATTGCAAAGTACCATAGCCTCATTCGTATTATATAATATAATCGCTGCAAGGTAAAGAAGTGTTTACCTTTATAGCTGCAGCAAGTGAATCTAGCAAATTTCCATCTGAACTGATAACAAGTGCATCAATGTACAAATCCCAACATACTTTTCCCTCTACTAGAACCAAAGAAGATAAATCTATTGCAGCTCCTGAAATAATTCATTAGGGAAGTTAAGTAAACTGCCACGAGGCCTAAATTAACTGCATCAGCAAGTGATTCTCGCATTGGATTAACAGCTGGCAATCATGCAAGTACGCCACCTGAACCTTTATTTCATATGGTTAAATCTCAATTTACACCGAGTTGTATAATTAATTTTAAATTATAGAGAAAGAAACAAGAGACTATAGAGAGAGGCTAAATTACCTGCCCCACTTTTGCCACCTAACAAGCATCTCTCAAGTGCAACTGAGAGTTCCATTGACAATTCTTCACCCCCTTTGCCCTAATAAAGTAATTTTTAAATTGAAGCAAATAAAGTATATCCATGATTCTGTACAAACGGAAGTACTAAAATAATAACTTCTGGTAGAAATTTGTTACCCCATAGATAGCCGCTGCAGTTGGGCTACAATCGACAAAAATAGAGACTTTTCCCTTGTCAGGGTGAAGAAGGCTTGGTTTACCTAACTCAGCCTTGGAAAATAAAAAATGAAAAAGAGAGAAGCACAAGTGATGCCTATAATAATAGCAGGATAAAATTAACAAAAGAGAAACAAGAAAGATTTAGTACCTTGATGCTTGCAATGACTTCAGTTGCGCCAAGCCTAACTCGAGCGGAACCATTAGCCTACCATGTTAGAATTTTTTGCAAATTGCAACCAAATTTCAATTTCGATAATAGTCAAATTTATTGGGTAAACTCTGCAAATTTGAAGATATCTGTGAAATGCAGATGCAAACCTGTGGGATGACTCCAGTTTCAACAGAGACTGATCGAAACTGGAGTCTGGTGCGGCCATCAGATCTAAGGTCTTGCTCGATCCCGTCCCTTAAAAACCGCTTCTCTCCCTCTGAAAGCCCCACCATTGCAATTTAATTGCAACTTTGACACCCCAATATTAAAACAATTGATCTTTGATCCTGCATTATTTAAAATAATGTAGACTTTATAAATTAAAACAATTGGAGCATCATACCTCAGGTGGTTCAACCTGAATTTTTGTACAGGTATACTGAACCTCATCTGTGCCAGTACTGGTACAGCTGAGAATGGCAATGGCTTAAGGTTCAGAGTAGTTGATAGTGTAACTAAACATATCCTACACAAAATCAAATAAGGCTAGTTCTTAACCAAAACTATGTACGAATTGTTACTCTTATGAGAGAATGTTTTCTCAACAAAAATAGAATTCCTGTTACCAGTGAGTTCTTAGTCAAAACTCAAAAGTGTACAATCTGAAAGTGGTTCTTAGCCAAAGTACACTATTTGAGTTCCTCTATCATGCTGTTATAATGAATCGGTACAATTGGAAACTTACTGATACAATTATACTCCATATATTCATACTTACAATCAACATACCTCGATAAGTGAGCAAATAAAACAAAAGCTAGTTGCAGAAGCTACTAGGACTCAAACCCAGATGAATCGAATCAAGGATGAGCAGGTGAGGTTGAACAGACGACTGGATGAAATGGTTGGAATGCTCGGCAAATAGCTGAAACTCAAAAGGGTAGCGCTGATAGTTTGGAGGAGAGATTCGCACCAGAACGAAACTGGAGGGAAGAGACGAAAGCACGAGGTTTTTTTTGGCTAAAACCCTAAAACCTATGGTGAGAACTTTTACTGGAAGGCGGAGGCGGGACGATAATTCATATCACCTAAGGTAACACAAAATTTGTGTTTATATTGAAACCGTCCGATCAACTGTACCACGAACAATAAAGGTCCCATGCATTCCGAATTCTAATCAGACGGCCTGGATGAAAATTCAAAGCTTGAGTTACCTCAGAGAATCTAGTCTCAGCCGGACGAAGAGTGCGCATTGCGCAAGTCGGAGAGCAGAACGAGTTATTGGGCTAACGGATCATGATTGAGTGGGCCGTAAGAGAAATTCTGAAATTCAATATTTTCTCTTGATCCGTTAGAGTGCCATTTTAAGTTTTGTAGACCAATTTTTTTTTTTTATTTACTGCAAATTGGATGAATATATGTTGTCATTTTTTTATTTTTTGGTAGACCAACTATTTTAAGCTTGTACTCCAATTTTTCAGTTTCTGTTAAATATCAAAATTTATTTTCTTAATCTTTTGAATAAAAAGAAACCTGTACTGAAATTTCTGGATAAAAAGAAGCCTCTAGAAAAAACACAATTAACACAAACCCTTGAGAAATCTCCTGACTCATTTTGAAATTCTATTGGTGCAATTGGTTTTCTCTAAGTAAACAAATAGAGATCATAACAAAAGCTCCGTGCAGAGCGTCTGTCAATTTACATCTTTTGTGAGTACATGACAAAGAACAAGTTAAAAATAAGAGAATATGTTAACCATGCACAAACCCATATCATCTAATTTGGGCCCATTTTCGGCCTTTTCTATTATTTTATGCTAAACATAAGGCGGTGCTAATTTCAAATATTCATATAAAAGACCACGCAACTTTTCAGATTTCTCAATCCGATTCTACTGATCGAATGAATGGTCCGGATCTTACCACGAGAGTTAAATTAAAAAAATAGATACGAATTCCACGCCCGGGAGGTGGAGCACTTCAAATCTATTTTGGGAAAGCTTAATTTCAACGGATCTAATTTTAATTTTACAAAGATACATACTTTCTATAATTAATCGCTGTTTTTCAAAATAAAATCTCCCTCCATGATCCATCAACCATCATAGAATTCTCCTTTTATCAATCTTTTGCTCCTACCGAAAGAAAGAAAAAAAGTGATCACGCGAAGATCAGTTAGTTCAGTTCAACACACGGATTCCTACACAAATGGATACAGGAGCAAGCAGAAGTGGGCCTACACCTATGCTAGTTGGAACTAAGAGGAAGCGGAACACTCGTGGCGCTCCTTCAGTCCTCGATGAACTCAATGCACTACTTGCTGCTGAGAAGGCAAAGGAGGAGACTCTCAAAAAGAAGATGGACGAGCTAAGAGTGAGAGAGACCATATGGGGTGCTGACGTGGAAAATCTCTCTTTGGAAGAGCTGAAGGAAGTCGAGAGTGGGCTATTAAAATTTATGGCTGACATGGCAGCTAAGGCAGATCAGCCGATTGTCAGTTCAAGTGATGGTGAAGAGACGACAGCGCGTGATGCCTCCGGGACCACATCTGCCCCTGAGTACTAGTTGTTGTATTGGTGTTGTTGCTGGTTATGTCTGTATTGGTGTTATCGATTTCAATTTGATTTGATTTGATTTAATTAGTTTAATTATATTCTGATGCTGTTTGGGGTACCAATTAATTCTATTCAGATTTATGCGAGCCATATGTAATTTTTCACCGAAGGTTTTGTATATGCGCAAGAAATTCTACATTTTTCAAAGAATAGAAAAAAACCCGCTAGCAATGTTTAATTACTATTTGTGGAGAAAAAAGAAGGCGCGTGAGAAGGGGGAACAAAAACCCGGGGGGCGGGGGGTGGGGGGCATAAATGGTAAAAATTAAGCTGGAGTGGAGGGTGGTTCTACGGGCATCAGAAACTCGTGTGTACTTAATTTGTACAAAATTTAAAGTTGTATGTTCGAATTTTAAGACAATTGAACGGTTTTGGTATGGCATCAAACCAAATTTGATATGATGCCTGTAACAATCAAATCATTTAATAACAATAATAATAAACCATCATCATCCTCGTTAATTATTATTATTATTATTATTAATATTGCCAGGTTATTGTTAAACAAGGGAAAAACATATAGGAATTGAGCTCTTTCAAATTCACTATGAAGTATATTTCTTTGAGAATTCTCTCCCTTCTCCATAACAGGTAAGAATCTTTTTTTTTTTGTCATCAACTGCGAGTTCATGTTTGCTTCATTTATCATTGTCTTCCTTGGTCTTTATTTGCAAATTATCCAAATTATCTAACAGTTTGAATATGGATTTTTTTGGTTGAATCTAATGTTAACTCCATTTAAAATTTCATTATTTATGTTCTCACCTGTCATTATTTTAATTTAAGTTGTTTCCACTGATGAGATTATTAATTTTCTAGCAGTAATGGGATAATTCCTTAAATATCAGATGTCATTTGAGGAAGCATGATATAAACCGCTAGCTGTGTCCATTTATATAATTTATTTGTCCTTGGGTGATGATATTAGCACTACTTCTTTTTATACTAACACAACATTCTTAGATATTTTAATTGTGTGGATAGTTTTACCCTTCACTAATCTTTTTTATTTAAAGCTAAATCTTTTTCTTTATTAGCATGGATCATCATTGCTTTATATATATGTCATTCTTCTTTTAGTTAAAGATTGCTAATTTACCATATATGACCGATGATCTTATATGTCTTTAGGTGTAACGGACATGAATCATATTTCAAACCTTTTACGACCGATAAATGTTCCACCATATAATTAGTAATTTATCAAAATTGAAGCAGAAACAATTTTTTAATTCAAACCCCACTAAGGGTTTATGTATTCTTATTTATTTTCTAATGCATCTTAAAAGTTGATTACGTTAATAAGAAAACTTGTATTATAATGTAAAATCTCAAAATGACCTGATTAAGAGTTACGAATAGTCATTACATTATTCCGACAGAAAATTTAATGACTACAACAAAAAAACTCATTCAATTTTTGGACATTGAATAAAGACATAGTTTTTTTTTTCATTCTACTCATTCAACACTTGATTTGTGAATTTTCACTAAGATAATTTTTTCATCTGTTCAATTAATAAATAATTACAAAACATAAATATATTATATTTTTTTTATTTAAGAAGATGGATCCACTTAACAATGGTTATATTATAAGCATAATCTATTTTATCCATATATGAAATATAATGTATGTTTTATCGTAAATCAAGTGACTTCAAAAATTTAATACATATATTGTTTATAAATAATATAATTGAAAGTAACAAAAATAATTTAGAAAAATCATATTTTTCTCCATTTAAATATATAAATAAATGTATCTTGTTGTCCAAATTGTACTAGACTTTAATTATTAAATTTATAAAAAAATGCAGAAGTGGAAACCTTGTATGTTTAGTCAGACGATCTCCTACAAGATTATTTTTTCTCATAGTTGAAAAAACGAAGATTTAGAGAATAAAAGATCTAATAATAATGGAAATGAAGTAAAAGATGGTCATTTTTAGAGCGAAATTTAAGGAGGTCAAATTTGTCCACACAATTAAGATATTTAGAGATGTTGTGTTAATAAAAAAAATATTAGTGTTAATATCAGCCCCCCTTATTTAGTATCATGCACTGGATATGAACAAAATGTACTTCTAATCTTTTTGTATTCACACCTATTATATCTTTCGGAGATTGCTTGGCAAATATTAGAATAGAATGATTTCCAAAATGGAACCATTTTTGCTCTTACTATATATAGTCATGTACTTTGATGATTATAAAATATTGGAAGAGAAAAATAAGATCTATTTCGTATCCACTAATATGACAGTGTTTCTCTATTTTAGTTTGAACTATTTTGTGATTTTTTTAAATAAGTTAAAAATTAGATTTTGCCAATTCCATCAATTTTACTTTTATAGCAATATCCCTAATTTGGCTTATTAGATAATAAATTCAACTCAACAATATGCAGGGCACTAAATTTCTTTATATATATGTAAAATTTCAACTTTTTTTTAATAATAATCAAAGAGAGATTATCTCCCTTATTAGAATGATCTGATATGCCAGGTTATTGTTAAACAAAGGAAAAGCATATAGGAATTGAGCTCTTTCAAATTCACTCTGAAGCATATATTTCTTTGAGAATTATCTCCCTTTCTCCATAACAGGTAAGAATCTTTTTTTTTTTTTTTGTCATCAACTGCGAGTTCATAAAATTGTTTGGACTTCACGATTCAATGGTAATACCATTTGTTTCAGAGCGAGTGCAAATCCTAATTAGTTTGAAGTGGTATGAATCGGTCAATTTTTATTCATTATGTTGGTTTATAGGTATCTGTTTTTTTGTTGCCATTATATAAATTTAAATGTGAAAATCGATAATTATTGTTGTGGATTGTATAAAACAATGGGTATTTTAATAATAGATTAAAGAAGAGGAAACTTTTTTTCTTGTATTTAAAGAAGAGGTTTTATAAATTAGACTGCCTGACTATGCATACATATAAACAAAAATGTTATTGTACTATTTAAAGAAGAGGTGTTCTATAAATTAGGTAATCTATTTTTGCTAATTTTTAATTGATGATATCAATTATATATTTTTGAATTATACATGAAAACATAAATAGACTATATATTTTTGGATTATGTCTTAATCTCTTGCCTTAAATAAAGGTGTCATGCCATTCCAAAAATAAAAACCGACTTTCCCTTTGTCTCTCAGATTATATTTTGTAAAACCTCCCTCTCTCAGAATTGTTCGTCTAAGCTTTAGGCCAATTCATCCGACCATATGTTCTCATATGTTGAGATAAATTCCACTAATTAAACAATTTAATTGCTAACCATACTCAGCTACGCTTTGGAGTCTTGGAGATTGAAGATTGAAGCGAGCAACCTACGTTTCTCATATCTTGATTACTACACAAAATGGAAAGAAGAGGAAGCAGCAGCAGGGCTACACATATGCTAGTTGGAACTAAGAGGAAGCGGAACACTCGTGGCACTCCTTCAGTCCTTGATGGATACATCTCTTCACCACAGCTACCGGGTCAGGCGACGCTACCTCAGCAAGTGTCAGAACTCAATGCACTGCTTGCTGCTGAGAAGGCAAAGGAGGAGACTCTCAAAAAGAAGATGGACGAGCTGAGAATGAGAGAGACCATATGGGATGCTGACGTGGAAAGTCTCTCTTTGGAGGAGCTAAAGGAAGTCGAGAGTGGACTACTAAAATTTATGGCTGACATGGCAGCTAAGGTAGATAACGCCGATTATCAGTTCAAGTGATGGTGAAGAGATGACAGCGCGTGATGCCTCTGGTATTTCTGTACCAAACATTGGTACCAGTTGCAGAAAAGCGGCTGCCCCCGGGACCACATCTGCCCCTGAGTTCTAGTTGGTGTATTGGTGTTGTTGCTGGTTATGTCTGTATTGGTGTTATTGATTTAATTAGTTTAATAATATTCTGATGCTATTTGGGGTACCAATTAATTCTATTCAGATTTATGTGAGTCATATGTAATTTTTCACCGAAGGTTTTGTACATGCACAAGAAATTCTACATTTTTCAAAGAATAGAAATATACCGCTAGCAATGTTTAATTACTATTTGTGGAGAACATGAGAAGAGGGGGGGGGGGGGGGGGGGGGGGGGGGGGGGGGGCGGAGGGTGGTTCTACGGGCATCAGCATCAGAAACAGTGTGTATATAATTTGTACAAATTTTAAAGTTGTATGTTCGAATTTTAAGGTAAATTGAACGGGTTTGGTATCGCATCAGACCAAATTTGGTATGATGCCTGTAACAATCAAATCACTTAATAACAATAATAATAAATCATCATCATCATCACATCATCATCGCTATATATTATTATTATTATTATTAATATTGCATTTATAATATTAGAAAATGCATCTTGCAAACACCACCATGATATGGACTAGATTTTAATTTTTATTGGATTTGACAATATAAAATAAGAAGGAAAAAATGCAAGATGATTGACAAGTACAATCAAGAATGACAGTTATATGAGCAAACACAATCATAGACATTTGCCTTCACTTGAACACAAGCTCCATCTCCATTCTCCATGTTATAATGCTCAGCGCAGTGAATTCTACAGCTAACCAATTCACAGCCTTCATACAAAGTTGTTTCACATTTTCCATTTGCTGCTTCTACCTTTGACAGGTTTTCAACTATAAACCAACAAAAGGAGATGCAGAATATAAATTACTAAAAATATAATTCTAAATTCGGAATCAAATATGCCATTTATTGCTGAAAATTGTAAAAGAAAAAGTCCTATTGTACATAATTTTAAAGAATATATACCTGAAGCTGTCACAACAAGAACAAGAACAAGAGCAAAGAATAACTTGGTCATGTTTTTTATCTCTTGTAACTTCTTTTTCTCTCTTAAAATAATGTGAAGAAGTTTATGTATCAATTTAAAAAGAATGCCTCTTTTATAGTTGCATGGTGCATGCATTTTTCTTTCACCATATCTGACCATTAAATGTGATTTTAGCAAAAGATTTTTTGTAGCCACAGTTTTGTTTGAAGTGGTATGATTCGGTCAATTTTTATTCATTATGTTGGTTTATAGGTATCTGTTTTTTTTTTTTTTACCATTATACAAATTTAAATGTGAAAATCGATAATTATTGTTGTGGATTGCATAAAACAGTGGGTATTTTAATAATAGATTAAAGAAGAGGAAAAAAATTTCTTGCATTTAAAGAAGTTTTTTAAATTAGACTGCGTGACTATGCATACATATAAACAAAAATGTTATTGTACTATTTAAAGAAGAGGTGTTCTATAAATCAGGTAATCTATTTTTGCTAATTTTTAATTGATGATATCAATTATATATTTTTGAATTATACATGAAGACAAAAATAGACTATATAATTTTGGATTATGTGTTAATCTCTTGCCTTAAATAAAAGTGTCATGCCATTCCATAAATAAGAACCGACTTTCCTTTCTCTCTCAGATTATATTTTGAAAACCCCCCCTCTCTCAGAATTGTTCATCCAACCATATGTTCTCATATGTTGAGATAAATTCCACTAAACAATTTAATTGCTAACCATACTCAGCTACGCTTTGGAGTCTTGGAGATTGAAGATTGAAGCGAGCGACGTTTCTCATATCTTGATTACTACATCAACCGATCGAGGTATAAATATCTTATGTCATTTATTTTCTGGTTAGAATCAATTGAAATGATAGATCGTTCTTGAGTTGGTAATGAATTTTTTAAATCAATATCTTGAAACCACAAGTTGCTTTACATAAAAGATACAAATTTGATGGCAGCTCGAGTTCATTTCAGAAGGGATAAGCATATATAGGTGTACAATATAACTCATACCAGGATCAACCCACCGTGACATCCGTAATCTACGGCCAGCAAAATTTTTATGAAAGCAATTAATTATTAAAATGACTGTGTAATTATATTATTGGCCATCTTAAGTAAATGACATCCCATATGCACATCTATCTAAAATATCCTTATTTTTTCTTTTTTATCTTACGTAGACAAAGTTAAAATTTTAAAACCGTAAATGCAAATGCATAGTGAAATATTTAAAAAAATCAAATATTTATCCTCGCGGATAGTGACATATTCTTTTAGTATAGTCGGCTTTCTGCACACGAAGATCAGTTAGTTCAGCACACGGATTCCTACACAAATGGATACAAGAAGAAGCAGCAGCGGGGCTACACATACGCTGGTTGGAACTAAGAGGAAGCGGAACACTCGTGGCCCTCCTTCAGTCCTCGGTGAATACATCTCTTCACCACAGCTAGCTCAGCAAGTGTCAGAACTCAATGCATTGCTTGCTGCTGAGAAGGCAAAGGAGGAGACTCTCAAAAAGAAGATGGACGAGCTGAGAATGAGAGAGACCATATGGGATGCTGACGTGGAAAGTCTCTCTTTGGAGGAGCTAAAGGAAGTCGAGAGTAGGCTATTAAAATTTATGGCTGACATGGCAGCTAAGGCAGATCAGCCGATTGTCAGTTCAAGTGATGGTGAAGAGATGACAGCGCGTGATGCCTCTGGTATTTCTGTACCAATAAACATTCGTACCAGTTCCAGAAAAGCGGCTGCCCCCGGGACCACATCTGCCCCTGAGTACTAGTTGTTGTATTGGTGTTGTTGCTGGTTATGTCTGTATTGGTGTTATCGATTTCAATTTGATTTGATTTGATTTAATTAGTTTAATTATATTCTGATGCTGTTTGGGGTACCAATTAATTCTATTCAGATTTATGCGAGCCATATGTAATTTTTCACCGAGGGTTTTGTATATGCACAAGAAATTCTACATTTTTCAAAGAATAGAAATATATTGCTAGCAATATTTAATTACTATTTGTGGGGAAGAAAGAGGTGCATGAGAAGGGGAAGAAAAGGGGGTCATAAACGGTAAAAATTAAGATGGAGTGTTCTACGGGCATTGGAAACTTGTGTGTACTTAATTTGTACAAATTTTAAAGTTGTATGTTCGAATTTTAAGACAAATTGAATGGTTTTGGTATGCCATCAGACCAAATTTGATATGATACCTGTAACAATCAAATCACTTAAGAACAATAATAAATCATCATCATCATCATCATCGTTAAAGATGGTTATTATTATTATTATTATTACTAATATTGCATTTATAATATTAGAAAATGCATCTTGCAAACACCACCATTATGATATGGACTAGATTTTAACTTTTATTGGATTTGACAATATAAAAGAAGACAAGTACAATCAAGAATTACAGTTATATGAGCAAACACAATCATAGACATTTGCCTTCACTTGAACACAAGCTCCATCTCCATTCTCCATGTTATAATGCTCAGCGCAGTGAATTCTACAGCTAACCAATTCACAGCCTTCATACAAAGTTGTTTCACATTTTCCATTTGCTGCTTCTACCTTTGACACGTTTTCAACTATAAACCAACAAAAGGAGATGCAGAATATAAATTACTAAAAATATAATTCTAAATTCGGAATCAAATATGCCATTTATTGCTGAAAATTGTAAAAGAAAAAGTCCTATTGTACATAATTTTAAAGAATATATACCTGAAGCTGTCACGAGAAGAACAAGAACAAGAGCAAAGAATAACTTGGTCATGCCTTTTATCTCTTGTAACTTTTTTTTTTCTCTCTTAAAGTAATGTGAATAAGTTTATGTATCAATTTAAAGATAATGCATCTTTTATAGTTCCATGGTGCATGCATTTTTCTTTCACCATATCTGACCATTAAATGTGATTTTGGTAAAAGATTTTTTGTAGCCACAATTTTGTTAGAAGTGGTATATCGATCATTTATTTTTCTTTTATTGCATTCCCAATAGATCCATGGTATATGATTTCTACGAGGTAAAAGAAAAGGAGTATTTACATGACAAGAAATATTATTGGCATAACTCGATCTATCCATATAATTATGCCTCCCAAATTATTTTTGTTTAATATCAAATTTTAGTCCTTGGTCTTTTGAGTCTAACAAGGTAAACAAGTACATGGTACAATTTTTTTGTTTTGTTTTGGAGATAAATATATATATGGCACAATTTTGTTAACATTTTTTTTTCTAATGTCTCTCAAATGAGATATTTTTCATACTTGAAATGAACAAAAAGACCGTTAAAACACTACTTAAAAACCATAAAAAAAATATCATCTATTAGGATTTAGGACCAACACATATAATTACAAATATGCACATTGATCCAAGGGCTTATGTATTATTGTTTCTCTCTCGTCATTTAAACATATTTTTATTGTGTCTAAAGTACTATAATGAAATTTTTAAATGATACAACTCTTTTGTTTCTCATGCATCTAATTGTGTTGTTCTTCATAATATATATTATCATTTATTAATATTATGAAAAAATTAATTGGTTTCAAATTTTTCATATGCAAATTTTCTCTTGTAAATTTTTTTTCCAGAACAAATTCTGAAAAATATATAGTTCTAACATTGTAAAATGCTTGAAAACAGCCCAAAAAAAACAAAATACATAAATATTAGGGTAATTATAATTTCTCCCGTCCTCCCATCCCTCGTCAACTCCAGTCAACGTGCATAATTGTCAAGTATCATTTGGTTTTAATTTATTGGCAATTCAATACCAAAACCATTCTTATGTGATTTTGAGTAGCACAAAATTCGGTTGTAAATTAATTGTGAATTTACTGTTAAAACTATGAGATTGTCTTTAAATTTGTTAATTTCAATTAATAATGAGGGTTGTGTCTATTTTTAGCTTGTTTACAAGGGCTTTTGGGCCTTGAAATTATCTTAATTCTGTCAGCTACCAAAGAAGAGGCCCATGAGCTCGATTCGGCACAATAATGCAGTTTACACATGAATTCAGTTGGGTTTTAATAATAAACGTCCAAAAATAATACAAGTCTAGTTCTGAAATCTCTCTCCATTAATTAAGAATATTTTGACGAAATCTATATATGCTATATATGCTATATATATATATATATATATATATATATATATATATATTTCTAATAAGAGTGGGGTTAAAATGCACCCTCCTTTTTGTGCTCCAAACGTGCACCCTCTTCTCGTTTTTTCATTTTTAAAACTCAAATAGTTGATTTGAATCTACCAACGCGTTCTACATATTAAAATGTGCTTGGAGACCAAATTTTACATTTTTTGAAATTTTTTTACTATTTTTTCAGAATTTTTGAAAATCATCACTGTGCTGAATTTTTTATTATTGTTAAGTTTAATAAAAAAATTCTGAAAAAATAGTAAAAAATTTTCAAAAAATGTAAAATTTGGTCTCCAAGCACATTTTAATATGTAGAACACGTTGGTAGATTCAAATCAACTATTTAAACTTTAAAAATGAAGAAACGAGGAAAGGGTGCACGTTTGGAGCACAAAAAGGAGGGTGCATTTTAACCCCACTCTTCTAATAAATATATAGTTATGGTTTCTAATGGACAATACTTTACAGATTCCAATTAAACTATTTTCGGCTGCTACTTTAATTAAATATTTTGATATATACAGATTAATTAAAGCTGTAGAGGAGCGGGCCTTAGCCTTACTGCTACTTCAATTCTATTCGTGGCAGACTTCAATCTGGCAGTTCAATTATATATAAGATGTCAATGAATTAATATTTTTATTTAATTTAGTATATATAATATATAAATCACGGGAGGGTTCAAATTTGGAACGCTTCTTAATTTCAGTGCCAAATAATATAATAAGGCTAGCTATTCAGGGACCGTCCAAAAATACACAAGTCTAGCTATAAATTTCTGAAATTTCCCTCCACTAATTAATTAAAATATTAAATATGATGAAATCTATGCTATCTATATATAGAAATATTTCTGATGAAAAGTTGAGGTTTCTATTAATTAAACCTGGAGAGGGCCTTCCAAAGCCGAGCTTGTATGTGTTGCATTAATTGTCTCGATTGATACTATATATCAAGGGCTTCTACTTTGGAGTATCAATGTGGTGCAAGTCGTTGCAAGATATCAATCACCATAACCATCAACAAACGGGGTGAAGGAACTACAACCCTACGTACTTCTTAAGTACCTTAATTTCTTCTTGTTTGAAGACAAAAAATTAGGTATGATAAATTATTTTTTTGGTTTGATTTTATCTGCACATGATGTTTCTTTCGTCATTTCCTTGTAACTTTTTTTTGGAAATTCGGATACTCTAATTAATTAAGTACCATAAAAAATAGATTCTATTGTGTTTCTTCAAGGAAGCAATTGTGTTTAATAAGGTAAGTCAATTGGTAAAATAGTGTTGCACAAGATTAGAGCATTCTAAGATCAAGTACAATCTGTTATGTAATTATTTTTGGTATGACAAGTTAATTTTGGAAAGAAGATGCCATTTGTCTCCCTCTCATACTTTTCTATAGTATTTTTTTTTTTCAAAAGTTTGCAAAAAAAAAAAAAAAAATTGAAAATGGTTTTCATGTTTAAAATATAAGTCCTATATAAAAAGAGAGAATGGTGACATAGTCTTGTATTGGTGATTCACAAAGTAAATTTGTGGAGAAAGGTGGTTATGATTATTGTTAAATAATTAACTATCAAATATATTTCACGGGTGAGTTCTTTAATAATATATTATTTTTGAGCATTTTACTTGTCTGATGTTTTTTTCCCCTACACATAAAACTTGTTTTTTTTTATAATTAAATTGACATGTAATTGTAATCTCGATTTTTTTTCATCAATATTTTTTTGTCAACGTAAAAATATTTTTATAACATTTTCATATGTTGTTATTAATTGTTACATGTTATACAAAATATATGTAAATGGTTCAAGTCGCTTGACTCTGGATGTGTTGGTCAAAATTTCTTCTCTGACATCTCTGTATGGTTATTTATTAATTATTTATACTTATATTTACTGTTTTTTGTGATATCATAATTATATATCGTTAAATAGTATTTAATGTGACGGTTAATTTTGAAAGCATAATTCAATTTCCTAGTATGCATTGTATATTCTCTCCCTCTAATTTTTTGAGTTAAATTCGTTATTTAGAGAGTTGAATTTCCAACAAAACTTTCTCTCTCTTTCATTTGATTTCTCATGTTTGGAGAACCTAGAAAACTCTGAACTCGAGATCTCCTTGAAGGATAGAAAATAATAAGAAGCGATCAAATTGCTACTCGTTAATAAGAAGAAATTTTGATTTCTAATTAATTTCTTGATGGGTACCGTAGAGGGCTTCTACCCTTAGTATCAATGTGATGCAATTTGTTCTAAGTCATGCACACATCAACCACCAGGTCTTTCTCCTTGTTTGAAGATAAGAAATTAGGTATGATACTTATTGATTTGAAAATTAATTTTTTGGTTTGATTTCATTTGCACATGATGTTTCTTTCATACTTTTCTTGTAATTTTTGTTTTGAAATTCCAATGTGCTAAGTACCATAAAACCCAACATAATTAATGTGTGTATTCAAAATTAATTAGGGTTTAGGATTATATTTTTCATGTTTTCACGCTCGTGTACTTTCCTTTTTTATTTTAAGAAAAAAAAATATAGGTAAAGATGTCACTACCAAATCTTCAATTTCTTTATTGAAAAATATAATCAAGTATGCCAAAACGTTGATAGACGGTGATAATGTTCAATATTTATTTGAAAAAAAAATTATTAGGTTTTTGGGTTTTTCACAATTTACAATTCATGCTGACTCCAATTTTACATATATTGTGAAGGATTTAATCTTTGATTAATTCATTATTGTCTTCCATGGTTTTAATTTATTTGCAATTTTCAATACCAAAACCACTCTTATGTGATTTTGAGTAGCACAAAAGTCGGTTGTAAATTAATTGTGAATTTACTGTTAAAAATATGAAACTGTCTTTAAATTTGTTAATTTCAATTAATAATGAGGGTTTTTCTTTTCACCAGCTTTTGCAAAAAATAAGTGCAACTGTCTATTTTTAGTTTGTTTGTCTTACTAATGAAATTTATGTGTCTTTTATTTCAGAATTAATTCGAGATCTTTTTTTCAGTTCTGATATAACTAGAAAAAACTGAATATATTACATTAATAACTGATTAAACTTTTTTAATTCGGTACAAATGTCTAACACAAGTAACATTTAGTGGCACGTTGCCATTTTACCCTAAAAAAAAAAATTAGAATAAAGTATTTAATAAGTGAATAACATTAAAAAAAAAAAAAAATAACTACGCAAGATCAATGCAAATAAGAAGCCAAAATTACCAACGTAACTTGTACATTAACCAATAATGATAAAATACAAAATTAAATTAAAAACTAAAACACAAAAATAACAGATGGTTCTAATTAATAATTTCTAGTTGTTGGATTCGTCAGCTTCAGTTCCACCAACATGATAATTAAAATTCTGAGGAACCTGTAAATTGAGAAATATATAATGCCAATGAAATAATTATATTTTAATAGCCAAAAGAAAAAAGAAAAAAACAATTGATGCATTCTGTATATTAACCAAACTAGCTAAATTAGAAAAATAAAATAAAATACTAATTACCGTGATAACATGTGCTGATCCCCCCCTTTGAAGCCAGCTGGCAGCATGCGGAACAGACGACATCGTTGCCATGTTTTGTACCCATATGCTCGTTTTTTGCATCTGCCGTCTCAAAATTTTCATTGCAATGACAACAGAAATAACGAAGCAGTAAATAGTGACGCCTCCAAAACTTCTGTGATCTGGTGCCATTGCAGTTGATGTGCTCACCAGCCTTGATACCTGAGTTGTACAACTCTTCCTGAAAAATTTCATCAAAGAAAAAAAATATGTTGAAATACACCTCTAATTACTCCCGACCTCACAAAAAAAACAACAACAACAACAAAAAAAAAAAACTAATAGAGATGCAAAAAAAATCAAATAGAATATGAGAAAAGTTTAATAAACACTAATAACATGGGCAATAGAAAAAAGCAAACAATAAGGAAACTATCATTTTTCCCAATTTCTTGACATGGGTACACAGTCTGTATTCTCAACTTACAGCTAGAAATGGACTATACTCAAAGAAAATCACATAGTTTTGGAAATATGACCCTGCAATGTTAAGATCGAAAATATGGCCGATTTCCAAACCATGAAAATATCATAAAATATCAGCTAATTCAGTTAACAGACCATCAAACCCTCATCAAAATCAAATTCAGACTATATTAATTTCCAGAGTGGTATTCACATGGGCATACAGATTTTTTTTCAGTTGATCAATCCATTCATTACTCCTCCCCTGTTTCATCAGTGACTGTTACATTACAAAGATCTAATCTTTTGAGGCACGGGAGGTTGACCGGGTTTGGTGTGATTCGAATATCACGGTGTTCTAATTTACTCCCAGAGCAAACTTCTTGCAAGGAAGCACAAGTGAAGATCTCATAACTACTGGGCATATTATGCTTACAAAAAGAAACAGCCAAGAATTGAGGTTTGAACTCCAATGCAAGCAAGATACGTACATTCTTTGAAAGCTTCAGAATTGCAAGGTACACAATTAATTTTTAGTTACTGAGACAAGAACGAAATGAGATAGGGTGTCTGATGCTTCTCGCTTTTGTAACAATGCTTTAACCAATTTCGCAAATTTGTCCTCAAACAAAGTATTGATATAACGAAAATTTAAATTTAAAAAGAAAAGAAAATTTATGTAAGACTTACCTTTTCCTTCTCAGCCTCCTTGACTTTCATTACGTGATTGTGCCCCATGAGTTTGAGTAGTGAAGCTGCTTCTCGTATTCATATGAGTAAACAAATTAATTAAATATCTCTGCGCGCCTACTGTCAGCTGAATTCTGAATGTACTGTGCCATGGTGCTTATATAGGAGAGAAAACAAGGTTGACGAATGGAGGTGAGAGACTACCGAGTAGTGGTGTTAGTGGTGTTATTCTGGGAGCGTCCAAAAATACAAGTCCGTTTCTGTTGAATTTTAAAAAAGGTCAAACACCAGTTTGAAAGTTTGGGCTTTATGGGCCTAAATTTAACATGTTAATTGGACAGGATCCGGCCGGGCTTTTGACATTTTCACAGATAAATAATTAATAATTAATTGTACATAACAAATTAAAATTTATTAAAGGCCTTCCTATTTACTTCTTTCTGGTTTGTTTGTTAATTTATTGACGAGTAAGGCTTGGGTGCTATGGATAGCATAGAGGTCTCTATGCTACGGTTCAATATTCAAGTTTTCAAAATCCAAACGATCGATCTGAACCGTTCATCTTATTCTCCATATTAATATCTGCTTGCAGACCAAATTTTACAATTTTCTGAATTTTTTTACTATTTATTAAGCCACTTTGAAAATCGCTAATCCAACGGTTTTACTGTTTTGTGCAGCCACCATTGGATCAACAATTTTGTAAAATATGTAATAAATAGTAAAAAAATTCAGAAAAATGTAAAATTTAGTCTCCAAGCAGATATTAATATGGAGAAGAAGATGAACGGTTCGGATCGACCGTTTGAATTTTTAAAACTTGAATATTGAGCCGTAGCATAGAGGCCTCTATGCTATCCATAGCACCCAAGCCTTACTCTTTATTGACACCTAATTATGATCACATAAAAAAATATTCATACAAGCAAGCATTGGCCAGATGAGAAGCGCTGGCATATATAGCACCACATTATATATCCAATCTATATATTCACAAGCAACAATTTATTCTAATTAATTAATATCATTTATGAAAAAGCACAACTTACTAGCTAATTAATTAAGCACCAACAGGCATAGCCAATTAGCAATTAATTTCTCAAAGCTCTCTCTCTTCCTCCTCATGAACAGCTAGCTTGTTTTAGATGTATATCTTCTGAGATTATTACATAAATTAATTCCTGCATGCCTCTTTACTCTTTAGATGATGCAAGGAGTTTCCATTGTTGGCCAATTAGTAAACTTAAAATTAGGTTTTGGAATTTTAATTTTTTTTCTTCTCTAGCTAGTTAATTAAACTCATTATTAATTAGAGACATAAGGAAGCGTTATGTTAAAACCTGTTTGTGCCAATTCGGAACGCTTATTTATTTAAGTGCCAAATAGATTCAGTTCTAGACAAGAAAATTAATATATGGTAAATAATTTTCTTCTTCTTCAAATCTAGTAAATCATTAATGGTTATAATTAACTGGGGTTTTAGACTAGAATTGAAACTATTAGTGACTTCGTTAAAGAAGCTAATTCCCGAATTGTCCCAAATATGTTATAAACTCTATTTTTTTCATCAAATATTAAAATAGATTGATCGATATATTAAAAAAATCTTTAAGGAATAATATTCTTTTATTTTATTTTGGTCAGGTCCAGTATATATCACACGTTATATATGCTACTATTTGATTTTGAAGGGACTACATATATAATATCCTTCATTCATTGTTAGAACATGTAAATTAATGAATTTTTTTGGAAAAATATGAACTTACTATATTTACATGCTTCTCATCTACTTCTTGGCTCATAATATATATCTATCAAAATTTCCTCCAGATCACACTAGTGGGCTTTTGGGCCCGATTCATAATATAGTTCTGCTACCAAAAAAGAGGCCCATGAGCCCGATTCGGCACAAAAATGCAGTTTATACACACAAATTCGCTATACGATACGTATATGCATGTGAGGGTGTGAGGGGACGTGGTTTTAATAATATTAAAAAAAAAAAAAAAGAGAGGCTATTCTGGGAACGTCCAAAAATAATACAAGTCCAGTTCTGAAATTTCTCTCGTTTAATTAAAAATATTTTGACGAAATCTATGCTATATATAGATTTCTGATAAAATATTTATAGTTATGGTTTCTAATGGACAATACTTTACAAATTCCAATTAAACTATTTTTGGCTGCTACTTAAATTAAAGCTGGAGAGAAGAGGGCCTTACTGCTACTTAATTAATTTCTATTCGTGGCACAGTTAAATCTGGCAGTTCAATTATATATAAGATCTCAATGAATATTTTTATTTAATTTAGTATATATAATATATAAATCATGGGAGGGTTCAAATTCGGAACGCTTCTTAATTTCAGTGTTAAATAATATAAAAGGGCTGGCTATTCAGGGACCGTCCAAAAATACACAAGTCTATTAATTTATGAAATTTCTCTCCACCAATTAAGATATTAATTATGATGAAATCTATGCTATATATAGATATATTTCTGATGATCAGGTTTCTATTAATTAATTAATTAATTAAACCTTGAGAGGGCCTTAATTACTATTTGTCCCAAAGCCTTGTGTTGCATTGGCACGTTTAATTAGTAAATATATGTGCACATAATTTTTACATATAGGAAATTTTAAACTATTTTTTGGAAGGCTATTTTGCAATCAACCATTGCCTTATCAAACCACAGAAGCTCAGTACATGGCGGTTAATGAAAGCGTTAAGGAGACAATATGGCTTAAGGGCTTGCTCAAAGAAATTTCAGCTCATGGTGGTCTTCCTACCATCTTTTGTGATAGTCAAAGTATTATTCATTTGACGAAGAACTATGTGTATCACGAAAAAAGCAAGCACATTGATGTTAAGTATCACTTTGTTCGGCAAGTCATCTCGAAGGCTATAGTAGAGATAAAGAAGATTGGCACTGTCGATAATCTAGCCGATATGCACACACCAAGCCTATACTGACCATGAAGTTCAACTATTGTTCAAATATAATTTATGTTGGTTGTTAGTTTTCTTGTTTATTTGTTTTTCTCTTTAAGGTGAGATTTCGATCCAAGGTGGAGATTGTTGTATATGTCTCTTATCTCACCATTTGTTATTTTCTATTTTCATAGGATTATAATGCGGTAAGTTTCTTTTTATACACCTTTTGTACTCAACGTTGTACAAAGAGAATATATAAAAAATTGTCACAAAATATTCTCTTGTCCTCTCTTGCTCTCTCTAAAAAGCCTAGATCTATAACAAGTCATTAATTGCTTCTGACGTAATGTCCGATATGTATGCCAGGCAAAGATAAAACGTTACGAACTAATAGAAAACAAGCAAACCAAATTAACAATGCGTGCCATTTCTAGAAATTATGTTTTTGCTTTATATATGACATCACATGTATATAAACATATTCCGAGAAGTCAACAAGTAAACAAATAGCATGTATTACATGTACAATGTCTACTTGCATATGGAGATTACCTAAGTACTTGTAGTTCTAATCCACAACTATGGGGTATTACTTCTATGCTCATTAAATTTCAGCACAGCTCAATTTTATAAGTTTCTAAAATTGAGTGTATAAAACAAACCAAGTATCGATTTCAGAAATTGGTTATATAAATTTATGGTAAATAAATTCATATGACATGTCAAGGTTTTATATCTTGCTAGACCTTGAATAATTCTATTAATATATATAACTCTATTGCTATATAAATATTATGTCACGATTTCATTCTATTATAGAAAAACAAAACTAAGAGACAATAAAAAAGATGGCCAAATCAACAAGAAACTTCAACCCGAATAAGAATATAAACTACAATGAAAGATACAATTCAATAGTAAAATATATCCATAACTCAGTAAAGAACAAACCAGATTTCCCACAGAATAAGCAGTTTAATTAGCAACTAATAGGAATCGACTAACAAAATGCTCTTAAAAGTTTGGTGTCCTACCACGGGTTTGGGGTCAACCAAACTGGAGGAGCTACCAGAGGGTGAAAAATTTCAGGGGGGTAATAAGTAGTAATCGTTTTGGTTACAAAGTCAAAGACACCAAGGTCACAGCACCCAAACTTAGCGGAATATGGAGCAGCTAAGTCTGTGAAATAAAATGCATTCCCCTTGCACCCTGCAAATTGACTGGCATCGATAGCAATAGGTGAATTTACCCCCAGGAATATTGCACACCCGTCAATATCATCCCATCCATGCAATTCCTTTCGCTCTAAATCTATTTCCAGCAGCATAAAGTCCTTCGTGTTATAGTGTCCCCTTTCAATTACCTTCTGGAACCTCTCAATAAGCAGCAAGAATCCCTTGAAGCTTACTAAATACCTGTGCGCACAAATACATGGCCTGATGGGAGGCTCAATTGCAATCATTTTTGGATCCAATCCCAAATCCACAACATATAATATATTCATTGCAGATATAACATAGAAATTCCCATTTAGATAAGTAACATCCTTCATCGCTTTACCTGGACCCTTTATCACCGTCCAAGTTATGTCACCGGGCCTCCAAATAGCCGGTGTATTCATTTGGCCAAACAAAATCATTGCCATAAAATCAGATCTCACCTTTGGATCATCTGATAGGATCCCCTTAAATACAATAAAACGTTGCATCTCCTTGAATGTGTAATTCCTAGGCCCACGAGTGTAATCACTCGGCACTTCCTCAATGAGCGTTGTCACATCAACATTGTGAGAAAAAGGCGGGAACTGTGGTAGTTCATGGAACTCACAAGTAAATGGGTTGATCAGAATGCCTGTTATTTTGATGTCTATCGCGAAGAGCCAACCATGCGAAGATCCACTGATGTATCTGCCGCATAGCTCGGGAATGTCAATGGAGTAATGCTTTTCCTCTGAAAGGCTGTAAAATTTTCGTCTTCTTGTTTCCAGATCCTCCCCAAGTACCAGCCAAGGGAGTTGTGGTGCTGGAGAATGGCGCTTCTGCTTTGCAACGAATCTCCAGTTTTTGCAGACTGCACTGAATCGGTGATGATCTGGCAGTGAAAGAAAGCTGGTTATGTGTTCGAGCACGTCATATACTAGGTCAGACCAATCTGCCATGACCCACAGGAATTGCAACCTGCATGTTGTTAATGCATAGTCAGGCAGTCTAAACCAGCATAGTCTGCAGCAAGCAATATTCAATAGATCTGTTCAACCCCCTCCAAACCATAAAAATTAAACCAGCAAGGTTTGTCAACAGTATCAATTACATATACTTACAGAATGATCATATTCTAAACAAATAAAACAAAGAATATGTTGCAACATGGTACGTAGAAAACCAACATATATAACCAATAGAAACGATCTGCTATTTATCAATTACGCATAAAGCTCTTGACTTGTTCAAGAGTCAAGACGGTTTGATATCAGTCGAATGATTGAGATGAAATCGGAACTTTAGTAAAAGATCGGTAGAAAGCCGACTTTACTAAAAGAATCTGTCACTATCCGCGAGGATAAATATTTGGTTTTTTTAAAATTTCATTATGCGTTTGCATTTACGGTTTTAAAAGTTTAACTTTGTCTACGTAAGTTAAAAAAAATAAGGATATTTTAGATAGATGTGCATGCATATTGGATGTCATTTACTTAAGATGGCCAATAATATAATTACACAGTCATTTTAATAATTAATTGCTACCATAAAAATTTTGCTGGCCGTAAATTTCGGATGCCACGGTGGGTTGATCCTTGTATGAGTTATATTGTACACCTATATATGCTTATCCCTTCTGAAATGAACTCGAGCTGCCATCAAATTTGTATCTTTTATGTAAAGCAACTTGTGGTTTCAAGATCTTGATTTAAAAAATTCATTACCAACTCAAGAACGATCTATCATTTCGATTGATTCTAACCAGAAAATAAATGACATAAGATATTTATACCTCGATCGATCGGTTGATGTAGTAATCAAGATATGAGAAACGTAGCTAGGTTGCTCGCTTCAATCTTCAATCTCCAAGAATCCAAAGCGTAGCTGAGTATGGTTAGCAATTAAATTGTTTAATTAGTGGAATTTATCTCAACATATGAGAACATATGGTTGGATGAATTGGCCTAAAGCTTAGATGAACAATTCTGAGAGGGAGGTTTTTCAAAATATAATCTGAGAGAGAAATAAAAGGAAAGTCGGTTCTTATTTATAGAATGGCATGACACTTTTATTTAAGGCAAGAGATTACGACATAATCCAAAATTATATAGTCTATTTTTGTCTTCATGTATAATTCAAAAATATATAATTGATATCATCAATTAAAAATTAGCAAAAATAGATTACCTAATTTATGGAACACCTCTTCTTTAAATACTACAATAACATTTTTGTTTATATGTATGCATAGTTAGGCAGTCTAATTTATAAAACCTCTTCTTTAAATACAAGAAAAACTTTCCTCTTCTTTAATTTATTATAAAAATATCCACTGTTATATACAATCCACAACAATAATTATCGATTTTCACATTTAAATTTGTATAATGGTTAAAAAAATAGATACCTATAAACCAACATAACGAAATAAAAATTGACCGATTCATACCACTTCAAACTAATTAGGATTTCCACTTGCTCTGAAAAAAGTGGTATTACCATTGAATAGTAAAGTCCAAACAATTTTATGAAGTCGCAGTTGATGACATAAAAAAAAGATTGTTACCTGTTATGAGAAGGGAGAGAATTCTCAAAGAAATATACTTCAGAGTGAATTTGAAAGAGCTCAATTCCTATATGTTTTTCCCTTATTTAACAATAACCTAGCAATATTAACAACAACAACAACAACAACAATAATAATAATAATAATAATAATAATAATAATAATAATAATAATAATAATATTTAACAAGGATAATGGTGATTTATTATTATTGTTATTAAGTGATTTGATTGTTACAGGCTTCATACCAAATTTGGTTTGATGCCATACCAAAAACGTTCAATTTGTTTTTTTTTTTTTTGAAAAATAGTGGTATTACCACTGATTTCATAGAAATCAAAGCATACCTGATATAGTACCTAAAATAGATACCAAAATCAAATATAAAAAGTCTTACATCAAGTCACCATCAACAAATATAAAAGCATACAAGGAGAAATAGTATTACATGAAAAGCTAAAATGGAAACAAAATGAATACTAAGCAAAATAAAAGTCTCAAAAAAGCAATCATATCCTAAGAAACTAGTAATCTAGTAGATCCTCATCTGACATCTCGTCTCCAGACATATGATCTGGGGGGTTGCTAGCTCCAAGAGCTTGGCTGGATTCCTCTTCCTCCTCTAGTATCTGATCTGGAAGGTCCTTAACATCACATAGAAACATTAAACTTAATTTTAAGTATGAATTATCAGAGCTAGACTTACACCAAAAAGTAGTTAAAGAGATTATCTTAAACCTTAATGATTTAGCAGAAATGGGAGTAGAATTATCATTAAAAATAACTCTATTTCTTTCTAACCATACATTCCATAATATAGCTCCCCTTAACAATTCCACAAGAAGTCTATCATTTAAGGGAATAGAAGCATTAAGTAACTATAAATCATTTAAAGAATTACAGGTAAAAGAGAATGAATTGTATGTGGCAATCCAATTCCATATCAAGCGTATATATTAACAATGTATAAATAAATAGTCAGCGCTCTCATGTTGGTCACAAAATGCACAAGTAAGATTTTCTGGCCAATCTTTTTTTGTCAAGTTAACCTTAGTAAGAATTTTATCACGTCGGACGAGCCAAAGAAATATTTTGATTTTTAAAGGGATGTGAGATTTCCAAATGGTATCATATTCAGAATTTGGAATGTTCTAATCATTTATAAAAAGAATGAACAGTGAAATGATCATCTTGTGACCATCGCCATATCAATCTATCTTCCAAATGAGAAGACAGTAAAATGTTAAAATTTGTGGTGCAAGGTAATTAATTCATTTCTATAAATACCAGTTATTTGCCTTTGAAAAGACAGACTTAAATGAGAAGTAGAAAATGGCTCGGCTACAGAAATAAATCTATCAGTTACAATAGTAAAAAAGTTTGGAAATTGATTTTTTAAGGTATGTTCACTACACCGTTCAATTTGTCTTAAAATTCGAACATACAACTTTAAAGTTTATACAAATTAAGTACACCCCCGTTCATGTGCCTCTTTTTTCTCCACAAATAGTAATTAAACATTGCTAGCGGGTTTTTTTTTTTTTTTATTCTTTGAAAAATGTAGAATTTCTTGTGCATATACAAAACCTTCGGTGAAAAATTACATATGGCTCGCATAAATCTGAATAGAATTAATTGGTACCCCAAACAGCATCAGAATATAATTAAACTAATTAAATCAAATCAAATCAAATTGAAATCGATAACACCAATACAGACATAACCAGCAACAACACCAATACAACAACTAGTACTCAGGGGCAGATGTGGTCCCGGGGGCAGCCGCTTTTCTGGAACTGGTACGAATGTTTATTGGTACAGAAATGCTAGAGGCATCACGCGCTGCCATCTCTTCACCATCACTTGAACTGACAATCGGCTGATCTACCTTAGCTGCCATGTCAGCCATAAATTTTAATAGTCCACTCTCGACTTCCTTTAGCTCCTCCAAAGAGAGACTTTCCACGTCAGCATCCCATATGGTCTCTCTCATTCTCAGCTCGTCCATCTTCTTTTTGAGAGTCTCCTCCTTTGCCTTCTCAGCAGCAAGCAGTGCATTGAGTTCTGACACTTGCTGAGGTAGCTGTGGTGAAGAGATGTATCCATCAAGGACTGAAGGAGTGCCACGAGTGTTCCGCTTCCTCTTAGTTCTAACTAGCATATGTGTAGCCCTGCTACTGCTTCCTCTTCTATCCATTTGTGTAGTAATCAAGATATGAGAAACGTAGGTTGCTCGCTTCAATCTTCAATCTCCAAGACTCCAAAGCGTAGCTGAGTATGGTTAGCAATTAAATTGTTTAATTAGTGGAATTTATCTCAACATATGAGAACATATGGTTGGATGAATTGGCCTAAAGCTTAGATGAACAATTCTGAGAGAGGGAGGTTTTTCAAAATAAAATATGAGAGAGAAAGGAAAGTCGGTTTTTATTTATGGAATGGCATGACACCTTTATTTAAGGCAAGAGATTAAGACATAATCCAAAAATATATAGTCTATTTTTGTTTTCAAGGTATAATTCACAAATATATAATTGATATCATCAATTAAAAATTAGCAAAAATAGATTACCTAATTTATAAAACCTCTTCTTTAAATACAAGAAAAAAAATTTCCTCTTCTTTAATCTATTATTAAAATACCCACTGTTATATACAATTCACAACAATAATTATCGATTTTCACATTTAAATTTGTATAATGGTAAAAAAAAACAGATACCTATAAACCAACATAACGAATAAAAATTGACCGATTCATACCACTTCAAACTAATTAGGATTTGCACTCGGTCTGAAAAAAGTGGGATTACCATTGAATCGTAAAGTCCAAACAATTTTATGAACTCGCAGTTGATGACAAAAAAAAAAGATTCTTACCTGTTATGGAGAAGGGAGATAATTCTCAAAGAAATATGCTTCAGAGTGAATTTGAAAGAGCTCAATTCCTATGATTTTCCCTTGTTTAACAATAACCTGGCATATCAGATCATTCTCTCTTTGATTATTATTAAAAGAAAGTTGAAATTTTACATATATATAAAGAAATTTAGTGCCCTGCATATCGTTGAGCTGAATTTATTATCCAATAAGCCAAATTAGGGGTGCTATAAAAGTAAAATTGATGGAATTGGCAAAAACTAATTTTAACTTATTTAAAAAAAATCACAAAATAGTTCAAGCGTATGTAAAAATGGTTCCATTTTGGAAATCATTCTATTCTAATATTTGCCAAGCAATCTCCGAAAGATATAATAGGTGTGAATCCAAAAAGATTAGAAGTACATTTTTTTCATATCCAGTGCATGATACTAAATAAGGACAAATAAATTATAAATGGACACAGCTAGCGGTTTATATATATCTTGCTTCCTCAAATGACATCTGATATTTAAGGAATTATCCCATTACTGCTAGAAAATTAATAATATCAGTGGAAACAACTTAAATTAAAATAAGAGTAATTATAATTTCTCCCATCCTCCCATCTCCCGTTCCATCCCCGTCAATTTCAGTCAACGCGCATAACTGTCAAACTCAAAATCTTAGCAATCTCTCTTGTACGATCCCCTCTCTCAAAAAAGAAAAAAAAAATACCAAAATCTGATCTCCTCTCTCAAAGTCGTAGCAACTAAACTTTCATTACCACTCAAAATCAAATTCCTTCTTTTTCTCCAAAATCACAGCTCTACCATCTCTACTCCACCGCCAGCTCCGCCGCTGACGATCTACTCACGCTTTCTCCATCGGAGCCCTCTGACTTCTCCACCGTCCTTCGTCTCCAGCTCAGCGTCTCACTCCTCTCCACCTCCTCCGCTCCTCTCACCTCAGACTCCGGCTCGGGTGCCGATGAGTCGATCTGCCTCTTCAACCACTATCTTCGGTCTAAAGGTGGAAAACCCGGACCTGATCTGTCTGGATCAGCTTCAAACTTTCTGGCTTGAGCGAGAAGTGCAGAGGAAAGCAAGGTAGAGGTCAAGGTACTGATTCTATGTGATTAGAAGACGATCTTGTTGATTTTGCAAATTCTCTAGTATCAAATCACTATTTTGCACAGATTTGGTACTGGTTATTGAAATCAGAGGTAAATCTGAATTAATGAAAAGGTTTTTTCAGATTAAAAATTAGTCAGGGATTTCCTTTGAATTTTGCTTCATGCTTGTCAGACATTGAATCAATAATGAAAGATATAAGAGAAAAGAGTTGATTGATCCGTTTGATCAATCTGGTAAGAAGCTTGCAACTAATCTAACTAAGAGAAAAAAGTTGATTAATCAGAGACTTTATTACAATTTGTACGCATGCTATGCCAATATAGTTTCATTGGAGTGTTATTCACTATATCAGAGGGAATTTTTGGTGATTATTGACATTTAACCCTAGAGATAGGGGAATGAACAGTACTGGTGTACATAAACTAGTTCAACATAGTTTTGACACGATTTCTTTTGGTTAACTTTTTAATTAAGGCTTACCGTAGACACTGGACTTTTAAGTTTCTCGTTTTTCTTGCTGAATGTTGCATGTTTGTGCTCTAGATCGAGTGGTAGCTTCTCTATTAAATTTTTGCCTTTTTTTTTAGATTTGATAGTTATTATACATTGTGATCTCTTATAACACTTACAAGTATTATAAATTGGAGTGAAGCTTGATGACATCGGGGCACTGGAGGATGTCAAAACAACACTTGACGAACTTGTCACACTAATTAAATTGGAATGAGCAATATGGTGAAGGAGGTAGCAGTAGCAGGAGACATACGCCTTTTGGATTTGTCAACTATCATATACTTGACATAATGTCCCATTACATCACATCATGTATTGTAGTATTATGTTATATCAGTGAGATATGTCTTAGAGATATATGAAAAGGTGGTCTTTGTGTTATTATCTTTATTACTTTTTAATTTCATTTTCTTTGAATTTTCATATGTTTTCAGCCATAGAGCTAATATATAAATCATAAGTTGCCTAAGCATCAATTTTTCATTTGGTAGACTGGTACTTTATAATTGTATATAGATTTGGAGAAGAAATTGCTTGTTATCTGACCTGCTGCCTGCTGGGTATGTGTGTTTTGTGTTGCATATCAGCATATGGCAATGGTTTTTAGGAGAAATTTTGTTACTTACAATGGCTATGTTGTAAAAGATAGGTGTGTGAATACTTGCTTTATAAAGATGAATACTTGTCATAAAACTTTTAGATATTAATATGATATAATAGATTAACTAATTTAAGTTACTCTACAACATAATTATTTACACTTCAATGCGTAAATATGAATAATTAAAATTTTAGATATTTATATTTTTTAGAAATACTTGATATCTTTGATATAAATAATTGATATTTTATATATTAATACTTGCGTGCATATGCATCCATACTTACATTACATATATAAATATTTCAAAGACTTGCATACTTACATACTTGATAAGATATGAATATTTTCACAATGATGTATGAATACTTGTACGACAAAGAACTAAAAAGTACTTCATCATGGATCTATTTTGAAAGAGAAAATTATGTAGAATACGTTCATGATTTTAGATTCGCAAAATTTCTCACAGATCATCAGAAATATTGGCGAGATTTAACGAGAAAAAAACACTTCTAAAAATATGTAAAAGATAGATGTGTGATGAGAGAGTTGATATCTATTTTTTTAGAAATATTTAGTATCTTATGTATGAATGCTTGTGTTTTAGAGATGAATACTTGACATTTTAGAGATAAATATTTGAAATTTAGAGATAAGTACTTTATCATGGATCTTATTTGAAACAAAAAATTACATAAAAAAACGTTCGTGGTTTTAGATTCGCAAAATTTCTAGCAACGCGTATGAAAAAATACTTGATATACTTCATCCCAATCAAGCATGCCTCTACTAGGTCAGGTCCATCACTGTCAACAGCGAAACATGTGGCAACTATTTTTTATTTTCAAAAAATAAAATTGAACTAAAAAAGAATAAAAGCATTGTTCAATACTATTTGTCTGCTCTTGTAAAATTAATTGAGGTATGCACATATACTTGTAATACTCTTGATATATGAACTGTTTATACTTGCACGACGATGATGAATATTTTCTCGATAAGGTATGAATACTTGTGTAACGGACAACTCGAAAGTAGGTCATCATGAATCTCATTTGAAAGGTAAAATTATGTAGAAAATATTTGTGGTTTTAGATTTGCAAAATTCCTCACATATCGTCAGAAATATTGGTTAGATTGAACAGAGAAAAAAAACTACCTCTAAAAATATATAAAAGATGAATGAGTTATGTGTCCATTTTTTTATTTACATTTGCACAAAGATTATGAATACTTTCTCGATGAGGTATGAGTACTTGTGCAACAGACAACTCAAAAGTATGTCATCATAGATATTATTTGAAAGAGAAAATTGTGTAAAATATATTCGTGGTTTTTTATTTGCAAAATTCCTCACAGATCATCAGAAATATTAGTTAGATTGAATGGAGAAAAAAAATCCACATCTAAAAACATGTAAAAGATAGATGAGCGATGTGTCCAGCTTTTTATTTACACTTGCACGATGCAGATGAATACTTTATTGATGAGTTATGAATACTTGCGTAATAAGATATGAATACTTGTGCAACGGACAACTTGAAAGTATGTCATCATGGATCTCATTTGAAAAATAAAATTATGTAGAAAACATTCGTGGTTTTATATTTGCAAAATTCATCACAAATCGTCAGAAATATTGGTTAGATTGAACGGAAAAAAAAACACCTCTAAAAACATGTAAAAGATGGATGAGTGATGTATCCAGTTTTTATATTTGCACTTGCAGAACGAGAATGAATATTTTCTCGATGATAATGAATCTTTGTGCAACGGACAACTCGAAAGTATGTCTTCATTGATCTCATTTAAAAGATAAAATTATGTAGAAAACATTTGTGATTTTAGATTTGCAAATTCTTCATCGATTGTTAGAAATATTGATTAGATTAAACAGAGAAAAAAAAAACCATCTCTATAAACGTGCCCAGATTTTTTTTTTAAAATACTTGATATCTTAAATATGAATACTTGATGTGTTATACATGAATACTTGATGTGTTATACATGAATACTTGATGCATTATAGATGAATACTTGCGCGCGCCAGTTGTAAAATCTTTCAATATTATGTGGTCTCTAAATAGTAAGTGGTCCCCCTTAATAGTTAGTAGTTATTCAGGTAATTAATATCTGGAGGGATAAATGGGGAATTGTTACAGGAGAATAGCTAGATGCTCCCAAATTTAAAATATATAAAATAAATTATGTCAATAATATTCTTTTCATATGAATACCTCTTTCCTTTTAGCTCGTAGAAATCAAATATTGTGGATCTTATTCTGATTCATGAACAGACAATAAATGGCTTGCTTTTTTTGCTCTCCTTCCACTAACAATGCCCAAATTACATTTAATAATCAGATATGGTGAAAGAAAAATGCATGCACATGATTCAACTATAAAAGACCACTTGAAGGCGTTTTCATTAAATTGATAAAAACCTTCACATAATTTTTAAGAGAGGAAAAAAAAGTTGCAAGAAAGCATGACCAATTTATTTTTTGCTCTTGTTCTGGTCCTTCTCATGACAGTACATATATATATACTTTTTTTTTTCCTTTTGTTGGTATACAGTTGAGAATGTGGCAAAGGTAGAAGCAGCAAATGGAAAATGTCAAACAACTTTGTATGAAGGCACTTGTGAATCAGTTGGTTGTGAGATGCACTGTGCTAATTCCAACAAGAAAGGAAATGGAACTTGTGTTCAAGTAAATGCAAATGTCTATGACTGTTAAATTAATTGTTGATTAATTACATTTTTTTTCTTTTCTATTGTCAAATCAAATAAAAGTTTAATTCAAGTTCATTAATTCCTTGTTGTGAAATTTTAAATGTTAGGTGTGTTATGAAATTCAAATGAATCAATTTTCTATTATTAATTAAAAATGCAAAATTGCTGTCTATATTTTATTATTATTATTATTAAAAATGCAACGATTTTCTTTTATTTTCAAAGTTTAACAACAATCATAACCATTCAACATTACAATATTAAAATGTTCATATAGAGCAAAGACTGATTCTCAGATCCCATATGTCGCTAAATGTTCTTTTTTTAAAAAGAAACGAATGAAACATCCAGATAAAAAGAAAAAAAATACAATAGGATTTAGATAAATACATAAAAAAAAAAAATTGGAAACTATAACAAGTAGCATCTAGGTAAAAAAAATAAGCAGATCGGCCTCAGTGGGATGGCTTGGTCTAAAGCTGACCGCTCCAGTGAGGGGCAGTTTGGTATTGAGAGTTGGCTGCTTTTTAATGGGGCGGTTTGGTTATTTTTGAAAAAAATTCAAATATGAGGGTAAATTTGCTATTTTTTTTAGGATATTTAAAAAAAATCTGTATTCTGTGGTACCATAGATAAAAAAAAATCAAGCTAAAGTTAAAAGTAAAATAAGTTTCTAGCTTTTCATGAATTGTTAAAGTAAATCGGTATTCAAACCGCTCTTCAATGGGGCGGCTTTCAGATTTGTAGATCAAATAAGTTTGAGTAAAGATAAAAGAAAGCGAAGTAAATAAGAAATGAAAAATTTCTTAAGATGAGTTCTATTTTCTAGCTTTTCATAAATTGTATTTTTGTGTGGTGTTCAAATTGACACAAAGCTAGGATCGGTCTAATATTTATAAATTTTATCGGATATATATTATTGAGATCAATTTACATTATTTAGAATAGAAGGTCAATAACAGGAATCAATTATGTGTCACATATTGGCTAGGTCAATAATAAAAATGAACATTTATAATTGTGACAACTTTCTAAAATAAAAGAGGCATTGATGAAGAAGATTAATTTTCAAGTAATTGGGTTGTAGCTTTTTGTTATGAAAAATGTAATTGAGTTTGCTCCCCAAACTAAATATCAAGCAGGAAAATAACAAAACAAAGAAGTAATAATAAAATATTTTAATGGATTTAGAGCCAAGTAATTATAATTAAATTCATCAACTTTGTTAATTTTGGTATGCTATTGTACTCAACTCAATATACTCCTTATTTCTTACCCCTTATGGTATTTGACATTAACATATTTCCACATATATACTTTATGATCCCTTCATTGCTTAAGACTTATTATTATTATTTCTTAAACCATCTAACATCCAAACTTAGGACGACAAAGTGAACTTCACTTTTGTACCTCATAGAAATTCAATTTTGCTCATTTAGCTTTCCTTTATCCATTTGATTAGAGTATTGAAACTTGATTTAATTTTTGACAAACAGTTTTTTTGTAATTCTTGCAGGAGCTATGAGGTGATGAAATGAATATGTACAGTGTATATTTATCAAGATGACAAGAGGTCGATTTTTCACACACTGGGGCTGAGAGAAATTTAGATGGAGAGATATCTAATTTTAAAGTTTGAATGAAAAAATATCTAATTAACCCTTTGATCGGAATGAAAAAATTTACTCTCAAATGAGAAATAGAATTGGAATTCTTTCTCTTCACTTGATCGGAATGGAAGTATCAAAGAGAGATGACACGATTTGACAAGATTTGAGAGGGCAAAATTCCTCCAACGAAATCACACCAAAGTTGAAGGTATTTGGCGAGAAATGATTTTGCCGGAGTGAAATTACACTGCTGCCCACGTTACTATCTGCTTTTACACCGCTGCCATGTCGTAGTGAGAGAAGCTGCGAGTTTCAACTGCTGAAGAAGACGTAGTTGAAGGGGAAAAAGAAGAGGCGGAGGGAGAGTTGAAGTGCGAATCAGGCTGAGTCGTGAAGGAACAGTGGATTTTATACTTTGACATTGGCTTAAAATTTAGGTTTTTCTTGTTTTTTTCCTCGTCCTGTTCGAGTTTGGGAAGAAGACGAAGCTTTTACTTGATCGCATACTTTGTAAATTAAGTGAATTTTTAGACTCTTTTTGAATGGTCAAATATTGAATTCTATTATGCTGTTTAACCCTTCCAATCAACAAATTTCAATTCTAAATCTATTCTAATCATTTATTTTCTATCGAAATGAAGTCTATTCCCATTAATTTTGCTTCCGATCACAGTGTAAAGAAGTTATGATGGGAATATATCTAAATTTCTTTTGTAAAATATTTGGAAATAAATCTGCTGCGATTCCAAAGAATCCCTATCGCAGGGACCCTGCTATTCCACATCAACTCCTTCGTTTATTTTGAGATTTGTACAGAGAAAATAACTGCTCTTGAGATTCGTACATTCCAAAAAATAAACAGTGAGATCTGAAATTGTAAGATACCTGCGATTCTTTGGAATCGCATCAGATTTATTTCCAAAATATCCATGGACAGATCTGAAAACCTTCCCTGAGATCTGCAGTAATTTTTGTGCTTTTGTTACCTAGCTTCTACCAAGAAAAAGGTCTCTCTCTCTTTCTTTTTTTATTGGTGATATTTTTTCCCCCTTTCAAAATTTTTTTACCAGATATATAAGCATCTGTATTTCGTTAATTAGCAGTCAGCAATGGCACTTACTTACCAACTAATAACCCAAATTTTTTTGTGGGAAATATATATAGTCTAGGGTTTAGATTTTAGGGTTTAGGGTTTAGGTAAATCAGTTTTTATTAATATTTTTTTTTCTATGTGTTTTTGAAATGAGAGTATAATCCATTATCCATCTAGAATAATGGGGTTGTTGTACATGTGTATATACATTCTTATACCTACCAATTAATTAATTATACACCAACATATATACAGGGCATACTAAACAAGTCATGACTTGGTGGTCGGACCTAGCAAGTGACGTGCTCAAACACATAACCAGCATCCTACCTCTCCCTGATCATCACCGGTTCAGTGCTGTGTGAAAAAATTGGAGATTGGTTGCTAAACAGAAGCGCTACTCTCCAGCTCCACAGCTCCCGTGGCTGGTGCTTGGAGATGAACATGGCACTGGGAAACGTAAATTTTACAGCTTATCAGAAGATAGGCACTATGCTATCAACATTCCCGAGTTGTACGGTCGTTACATCTGTGGATCTTCTCACGGGTGGCTTGTTGCCATTGATACCAAAATCACAGGCATCCTCATAAACCCCTTCACTCGTGAGTTCTACAAGCTACCACCCTTTATTCCCTACAGCTTCCCATTTGGCCTGATTAATCTTATTGAGAAAGTGCCCAGTGATTATACAGGTGGGCCTTGAAATATGAATTTTAAAGAGATGCAAGTACTACTGGTACACAAGGTCATCTTATCTCATGATCCAAGGGAAATGCCTGATTTCACGGTCATGATCTTGGTTGATAAGAAGCGTTATCCTGCTTTCTGGAAGCCTGGTAATTCATTTTGGTATATAATAAATGGTTTTGAAAAACCAAGTTATTTATCGAGCCAAAGAGGGTGGTTCTGGCACCTGATGAATGATATTTCAAAGGAAACTTCATTTTTCTTTCCGCGTATAATGACATTTTTATCCTAAAATTTGAACCTCATCCTAAACTGTATATGATGGATTTTAATCTATATCATGCCTTAATGAATACAACAAATGCTGTTGTGTGCAGAGTTATCTAGTGAACTATTTGGGAGATTTACTACTTGTTGAGAGGTTCGATCGGGCTATTGAAGGGCAACAATATCATTACAAGACCTACCAGTTTAAGGTGGTTTTTCTTAAAGTTAAGGTGTTTGAAAGTCGGTTTGATCAAACACAACGGTACCAGTTAGAGTTGAACCGGAACTATGATGTTGGTGATGACTGATGAGCATGCACTATTCTTGGGGGCAAATGATTCAATACTTATTGATCAAAGTAAAGTTGTTGGAGGCTGCAAATGCAAAACAAACAACATCTATTTTACAGATGTAGCCCGGAAAGTATCCTATGATACACATTTTGGGTGGGATTATGGGTGTCTTCAACATGAGAGATCAAACATTTGACGCATTTTATTACCCTGAAATACTTCACTCTTTTGTAGGTAAACCCCTTTGGTTTACCCCAAATATATCCATGGTAGCATCATTCTGTACTTGTACTTGCATTTATTTCTTTTCTTTAAAAAAAAATGTAGGATACACTGGAAAAATGCAAAACAAAAACAACCTTCTATATTCTATATTCTAAATAGATATTGAAATAACTTTAGCTTGATTTTTTTTATCTATGGTACCGCAGAATACTGATTTTTTTTTAAATACCCTAAAAAAAAAATAGCAAATCTACCCTTGTATTTGAATTTCTTTTCAAAAATGATCAAACTCTTCCATTGAGAAGCGGCCAGCTCTCAATACCAAACTGCCTCTCATTGAGGCAGTCAGCTCCATACCAGGCCGCCCCACTGGGGCTGATCTGCTTTATTTTTTTTTTTTTACCTAGAAGATATTTATTATAGTATCCAACTTTTTTTTTTTAATGTATTTACCTAAACGCTACTGCATGTAATGTTAATTTTTTTTTCTTTTTAACTGGATGTTTCAGAGCATTTTTTTTTCCTTTTTAAAAGATGCTGGGTACTCTGAAAAGAAGAACGTTTAGCCACATATGGGATCTGATAACCAGTCTTTGATCTCCATGAACATTTTAATATTAAGATGATGTTGAATGGTTATGATTGTTGTTAAACTTTGAAAATAAAAGACAATCATTGCATTTTTCATAATAATAATAAACATTTAAAAAATATATAGGACAGCAATTTTGCATTTTTAATTAATAATAGAAAAATAATTCATCTTGAATTACATAACACATGCACCTAACACTTCAAATTTCACAACAAGGAATATAATCAACTTGAATTAAACTTTGATTGGATTTGACAATAGAAAAGAAAAAGAATGTAATCAACGTTTTAACAGTCATATGAGCAAAAACAAAAATAGAGATTTGCCTCCATTTGAACACAATCTCCATTTCCTCCCTCGTTGGAACGAGCGCACCGCATCTGACAACCAACCGATTCACAATAAGTGCCTTCATACAAAATTTTTTGACATGGAAATTTTGCTGCTTCTACCTTTGCCACATTCTCAACTGTATACCAACAAAAGAAAAATATATATAATACCAGAATGCAATGGTGCAGCTAGAATTTGAGTTAAGAATGGGCAAAAAGTTTCGGATTACCGAGTAAGTGGACAAAATTAATTTATATACTTGAATCATTTTAATCAATCTCACCAAATTCTAAATTAGATTTAAACATAAATTAAGAAAAACATTAACACTCAACAATTTTAGTCAGTTATCAGTCACAATTTGCAATTTAATTTATTTAGTTGGATTGCAGTATTGAATTGTCAAAAAACAAGAGTAGGCAATCTAATTTCCAAGAGTAGATAAGCTAACATATTTATATTACTTCATACTCGATTGTAAAATTTCAGGGATAAGCAATTGCCTACCCCTGTTACATGATGGCTCTACCACTGCTAGCATGTACATAAGCATATGTATAATACAAATTTATTAAAATAAATATGACTGTAATATTGAAATCAAATATGTCATTTATTGATAAAAATTGTAAAAATAAAATATTAACATAATTTTAAAGAATATATACCTGAAGCTCTCATGAGAAGGACCAAAACAAGAGCAAAAAATAGCTTGGTCATACTTTCTTGTAAAAAAAAAAAAAAAAATTCTCTCTTAAAAATTATGTGAAAGTTTTCATCAATTTAAAGAACAATAAAATTTTTTATCCCCAAAAATCTCCCACCTTATATAATTCTATTCTAACAAACTCAAACTCAATAACGACAAATACAGCTGTCATTTCTCTTCCACCGTTCAAATTTAGAAACAACAAATCAAAATCCAAATATAACTATCACTATTATTTTGTCTACCTCCTCTCTCTCTCTCTCCCCTTCCTGCCGTCATAAAATAGTATATGATCGTAGCTTCTCTTTCGTCCTCTCTTTGATGCACTCAACTAGCTCAAGAAATCTGTGAAGGAGAGAGAAACCCTAGAAAACTTCCATCTCCGCCCCCCTCACTGCTCTGCTAGTCACGAGCTCTTCTTCTACCTTACAACAGCGAGTCACCTCACTCTGAAGGAAAGAGATGACTTTATCTATTGCCTTCTCTGCCAGACTCAGAACAGACCCAATTTTGCCAAGCCAGCTCATGGTCAACACTCATGGCAACAATCTTCCTACTTTTCATTTCGGGTTCCTGTCTGCTAAATTCCAAATTTGAATTGTTAAATAAAAAAGTGTGTGAAATATGATAGTTCGAGGCTTGTACTTTGTTTCAACAGTTTGGGCTAATTTTTATTGTGGTAAATCGGGGTTGACTAAAAGCTCGCTGCATTATAGAGTGCTTATAAGTTGAAGCATTTTACGTGTCTTTGATTATTACATAACCATATATGATATATTGAAGACACTATCTTCAGTACCGGTCTTTGTTTATTAATAACTTCGAATTAATTTGTTTTTCACATAACGAGAGAGAGACTGGGTAGAAAAATGAGGGTTGGTTCGATTATTTCGGTTTTGAATATTTCCAAACCGAAACAAACCAAAGTTATATTTTGGTTTTAAAGAGCAAATCGAACCAAACCATTAAATCGAAGAAAACGAACCGTTTGGTCCAAACTAATTTGGATCGGTTCAAAACCGACTAAACCGATCTAATGAACACCCCTAACTTCAGTAATAAGTATGAATACTTACATTACGAGATATGGATATATGCAATACTTGATATTAATAATTTCCAACGTCATCTAGTGACACAAGGGAAAAGAATGATAAAATTTGTTAGATATAAACACTTGCATAACGAGATATGAATACTTGCGATACTTAATAATAATATTTTCAAACATCCATCATCCAGTGCCATATGAAAAAAATTGATAGAATTTCTTGTATACGAACACTTGATACATGAACTATTAACACTTACATAGCGATATATGAATACTTGCAATACTTTATATTAATACTTTCAGATATTATCCAGTGCCATATAAAAAAATTGATATAATTTATTATATACAAATACTTGACACATGAACTATTCACACCTGCATAACGATTTATGAATACATGCAATAGTTGATATTAGTACTTTCAAACATCATCTGATGCCATAAGAAAAGAAAAACTATTGATCAAATCTTTTAGATAAACGCTTGATACATAAACTATTAACATTTGCATAACGAGGTATGAATACTTGCAATACTTGAAATTAATACTTTCATACATCATCTAGTGCCATATAAAAATAAAATAAAAATTTGATAAATTATGTTAGTTACTACCACTTAACATATGAACTATTTACACTTGCATGACAATGTATAAATACTTGCAATACTTAATATTAATTTTTCAGACAACATCTAGTGCCATATGGAAAAAAGATTGATAACATATGTTAGGTATAAATACTTCATACATGAATTATTTATACCTGCATTATGAGGTATGAATACTTGCATGACGAGATATGAATACTTGCTCGACTAGATATGAATACCTACACAAGGTATTTTCACAATGATGTATGAATACTTGCATGATGAGGTATGAATACTTGTATGACGGACAATTCGAAAGTACGTCATTCTAGATCTTATTTGAAAGAAAAAATTACGTAGAAGACGTTCATGGTTTTACATTTGTAAATTTCATCATAGATCGTCAGAACTATTGGCGAGATTGAACGGAGAAAAAAACTCACCTCTAAAAATGTGTAAAAAATAAGTGTGTGATGTGTCCATTTTTTTTTTGAAATACTTGATATATTATTTATTAACACTGGCGTGCATATGTATCCATATTTGTGTGCGTCGTTTGTAAAATCTATCAAATATTAGGTGGTCCCCAAGTAATTAATAATTTTTAGTTAGTGAGTAGTCTCCACAGGTAGTTATTGACAGGGGGTGAATGAGGAGAATTACCTAGGAGATAGTCGATTCCTAAGTATAAATACTTATGTGCATAAAGATTAATACTTTAGAAGAAAAAAATTAGTGCTGAAACTTTCGTGGTCTTTAAGGCAATTATGAAAGTTAAGTGCAAAGATAAATGGAGGAATAGAGGTGAGATGACACCTATCATGATCCTTTAATTTATATATTTTAATTTTTGATGGATTTGAATTTGAAAGTCTGACCTCCATATTTTTTTAAAGAAAAAATTGATGGATTTATATCTGACAAATTACTAATGTTAAATATCAAAATTTATTTTCTTAATCTTTTGAATCTAACGAGGCAAACAAGTTTATTGTTACAATTTTATTTTCTTAAATAAATATATGGTACATTTTTGTTAACATGAGATATTTTTAATTCTCTTTATTTAAATATTTTCATTACTTGGATCAACTAAAAAAAGATTAAAACACTATTTACAAACCATATAAAATATCTACTATTAGCACAACAACATAACTAAAAATATATACATCGATTAAAGGGCTTATGTATTGTTGTTTCTCTCTCATTTAATTTTTCTTGTTGTGTCTAAAGTGTAATAAAAAAAATTAAAATGATTGTAACTCTTTTGTTTCTCAGGCAGCTATCAGCTAATTGTGTTGTTCTTAATTCGTAATATATATTGTTATGGATTCAATTTTTTTACAATTTTTTTTTTGCTTCAGTGTTTTGTGCAATTTTAATGCTGTGAATTTAAGGAACCAGTGCATGTGTTCTCCGTAGGGGTGAAAACGGTATGGATAATACCCGATCCGTATTTGATCCGTATTTTTGAAAAATTAGATGTAAATATCTAATATCTGAACATCTGTGTGAATAAAGATACTAATATGGTTTTACGTTTCAATTATCTATATTCGAATAGTAGATATATACCATATTTTTTAGGAAGAATTTCATATATATATCACTCAAAAATTGTGAAATTACATATTTACCATCCAAATTTTTATAATTACATATTTACTATCTAAAAATCCAATAATTCACATATTTACCCAATATAACTTTAGTATATATCAAATATACCCAAAACTTAGATTAATTATGTTTAATGCTCTTAAAACTATAATTAATCAAGGATTAACTTAGCACCCTCTCTTTTATTTCTTAGAACCGTTCTCCTTTATAACTAATATAAAAGATTAAAACTAGATATTTCAAACTGAGTTAGTAACAAAACACAGATTCTCAAACTCAGTTACTACTTTGATAACGGGTGCGATATCAACGTCAAATTCAGTATGAGTTATTTTGTTGGAAAGTTGGAGCAGTTACCTTGTTTTTAGGCGATCAAGCTAGAGTTGGAATTCTAAAATCCGAGATTGCTGCCCCTTCTCTCTGAGTTTAAGCGGGAGATATGAGATAAGGAGAGAGTTTAAGCGAAAATGAAAAGTTACGTCAAAAAAAGACGGAAGAGAAATCTGTGCGTGAAAGAAGAAGGGGCAGAGAAGGAGAAGCAAGTAAATAGCTTGTTAATTATATTTTATATAATCTTAAACTTAATTAATCTATTTTTTGATTAATTAGGTAATATATGAGTTATTAGATTTGTAGATGGTAAATATATAATTATAGAAATTTGGATGGTAAATATGTAATTTTACAATTTTTGAATGGTATATGTGAAATTTTCCCAATTAAATTAATCAAATTACATATTCATACATTCTCGTAAGGAATGAACTTTGCTGCTTTTCTATAAGAAAAGCAGCAGGCTGCTTTTTCAAATCTAACCGTTCAAATTTGTTGAGATCTGTGCATGAAAAAATTACTTTATAGAGATACGTGAATATAAAATTTTGAACGATTAGATTCGGAAAAACAGCACGCTACTTTTCTTATAAGAAAAGCAGCAGATTCATATCCTTCTCATAGGCTCTCTTCTCTTCTGGGGCCCAATGTGCTGTCTTTTCTTGTATAATCCTCTTTACAGCCCATTGTGCATTATCAAGGCTCGTTCTTCAAACGCCCAACACACCTCGTTCTTCATAATCAATGTTTTAAACTATAATTAAGTTGAGCTACTTAATTAATTATGATTGTCCCTTGCGCTACCCCAAGGGAAAGTCAACATTGGAGCAACACCATGATTCATGCAGTACAATCAACCAATCAATTAAACTAATCAGTCTTTATCTCTTGTTTTATTGCTTGTTTATATGTACGTATATGTCAACGCTTAACATATGTACCGTGGTGGTTTGGTCATTGTAGTAGTAATGCGAATATTATTTCTTCCCCAACTAACTACGGAAGGTAGAATTTCGATGAATTAGTCAGACCACATGTATAATATGATGGAAAGGATATCCTATTCAAATGCGTTATCCTTCCAGCACGCAGATAATGCTGTCGCGCGCAAAACAGAGAATGAAAGGGAGAGCGTAACCTACAGCTCGGAAATATATTGTTTTACTTTATCTTTCAAATATTTTCTTGACCGCGTTTATTTCACTGAAAAAAAAATATTTCTCTTCCTCTTTATAATTATTTGTCCTCATATTCTATATATAAGTTTTTTATTATGTATTCCTTTCTTGAATTTTCATGTGCAATAATTTTATGATTAGTGATCGGTTTCTCATAATACTATCTTAATCAAAGACAATCTAGCCATTAAAGGTTGGGTTCGACATCCCAAATGTCAATTTTGTTTACATTATGAATCTATGGATCATCTCTCTATAAATTGTATATTAGCACAGTAAGTCTGATTTTGGTTAGGTAAAAGTCAATTTATAATACAATTATGGACAACTTGAGATAGTATACTTGAATGTGCATACTCTCTTAATGTTATAGACAAAACGGGTTTCTTAATTATCCTTATAGCTGTTAGTTGGAGTTTGTGGAAACACAGAAATTAGGTTTGCTTTACTGTCTGTGCTATCAAAAGTGTTATAAATTTGATTTTACTAATTAAAGCTTTTTGTTGTTATTGGACAGGAAACATTTGTAATTAGAAAATTAAAAATGCAGTTGGAGATTGGCTTCCAGTCATAGAAGATGCAATCCTCCTGAATCAATATATGGTGATGAAGATGGTGGCTTTTCAACCAGGTGTAGAGGCCCCTGAACAGGAAGGAGATGTTAATGTGATACCATAGGGAAAGATGGAGATGTCTACACAATTTTGCCAAATAGTTATACTTACTCTTAGCCCAATACTTTGTGGCTTAGTTTTAGCAAATTTAACATATGCCTTTTAATTAGCTTTTTGGTATGTAATGAGTAAGGATGAACTCCAGCCTACTTGTATTTAACATATTTCAGCAATGAAATGGGCAACATTTTGCCTTTTTTAAAAAAGAAATAAATAATTTTATGATTAATTTAAGAAAATTTGTGTACTGGATTCCTCTTAAATTTTTTAATAAATGTGATTATGGTTTCGTAATTAAAATTTATGACAAAATAAATATAACTTTCCTATGCATCTTTGTAGTTCATAAGCAGAATTTTTTTCATCATAATAAAAATGTTATGAGCATTTTTTTTTCTCAAAATGAACTGTGCACACTTTTCCTGTCAATTGCTTATATATGATTCTATGCTTTTATTTATTTCAATTATAACATTAATTTCTTAACTAAATAATGAAGGTCCCTTAGGTCCGTCGACTTTGCATATTACTCCAATTAAAACATTAATTTCTTAACAGTAAGAACAAATTTCTTTATTATAATATTACTTGGTTAGTTGGTTATATGGATATGTCAACGCGCGTTCTTCCATATATGCCGTGACTCGATCTCATCCCTCAGGCCTCAGTTATATAAAGCATAGCTCCATCCATCAATTGAATCATAACTTACTTCCAATTACAAGGAGACCGAGAAAGTTAATTAGAACCATGGCCAAGATGATCTCTTGTTTCCACCAGCTGCAGGTTGCCACCATTACAGTGTTGGTTTTTGTTGCTTTTCCTTCGATTGTTCGAGCCGATCCCGACATGCTTCAAGACATCTGTGTAGCTGACCTCGCTGCTGGTAAGCGCCATTGAATAAATGCATATATCTGTATAAATGTTAATGAACTTATTCAACTAATCAATCAAGTGTTTGTAGTACCTAAATATTTACACATGATCATATCTAATTGCAGCCACTAGGGTGAATGGTTTTGTATGCAAGAACAACAACAATGTGACAGCCAACGACTTCTTCTCCATGGGATTGGCAAATGCCGGCAACACGAACAACCTGATGGGGTCACTTGCGACGGCGGCAAACGTGATGATAATCCCAGGGCTTAACACATTGGGCGTGTCGATGGCCCGCATTGACTACGCAGTGGGGGGCATCAACCCACCACACACGCATCCCCGCGCCACAGAGATTGTGTTCGTGATGGAGGGTACACTGGATGTTGGCTTCATCACCACAGCCAACGTGCTTATCTCGAAGACCATCAACAAGGGGGAAGTCTTTGTGTTCCCACGAGGTCTCGTTCATTTCCAGAAGAATGCCGGATACGTGCCAGCTTCGGTGATTGCAGCCTTCAACAGCCAGCTGCAGGGCACACAGACCATTGCCAACACACTCTTCGCCTCCAGTCCTCCGGTTGCTGACGACATCCTTGCCAAGGCCTTTCAAATCGATAACAAAGAGGTCAAGGAGATCAAGACCAAGCTCGCTCCTAAGACATAAGACTAGTTTAATTAACCACTTATTCTTACATATTTTCATTGTAAGTTTCAGCTAGCTATGTACCAGCTAGCATTTGCTTGTTGATTGCTTTCATATGATGGTTTGTGGATTAAATTAAAAAGGATGTTAATAATGATAATAAATATCACAATATAATTAACATCTGTATCTATTTTATTTGTTAAATTTATTAATACGTATGCCAATAAAGAGTTTCGTAATTATAATTAATAAATATGTTTAATTTTTATGTGTATATCCATCTAGAGTATTGTTATTAAAAAAAATAAAAAATTGTTTGGATATAAGCCATCTAGATTCAAGAATCTGTATTGGGTTATGATCAATGTTGAAGATCTGATGGAAATTTTTTGTTATTGCCAGATTTCCTCGAGTATATACCCATTTGGTCTTTTATGAAAGAAAAGAACACGAGTTCTACTATTTTTATTGCAGAATATGATATCCTCAGTAATCAATGCACATAATAATATGATATCCTCAGTAATCAATGCAGAATATGATATCCTTAGTAATCAATGCACGTTCGGATGAACAAGATGAACGGTTCTGCATTTCCTAACAAGATGAACGGTTCGGATCGATCGTTAGAATTTTGAAAAGTCGAATATTAAGCCGTAGCACGGGAGGCCTCTTAGCTACCCATAGCATATTAGCCAAATCCTATATATATGGACTTGGCTACGGTGCTATGGATAGCTAAGAGGTCTCCCGTGCTACGGCTCAATATTCGACTTTTCAAAATCCTAACGGTCGATCCGAACCGTTCATCTTGTTCTCCATATTAATATGTGCTTGGAGACCAAATTTTATATTTTTTGAAAATTTTTTACTATTTTTTTTAGATTTATTAAAAATCGTTGTTTTTCTGACAAATCTGAACCATAAAAATCCTAGGAAATCTGCAATAACCCGTCTCAAGAGATCATATTTTAATTGGCATGCATATTTAAGACGGATTAAAGTTCCTTAATACACAAAGTAGGCGTAAGGAATAGCAATAAAGGTAGGAATTCAGATATAGGATATGCATTTTTTTTTTCTTTTTTAATATATATTATGAAAAAATTATGTTATTCGCCATTATAATTAGATAAATATTATGAACTTTAATATTATATCTAATATCCACTCCTAAATCTAGCTTAATTTGTTTGTTATCCATAATCTCTTTGACCTTCTCATGCTTCCTAAATCCAAATAGACTCAAAATTTAAATTGCTGAAAATTTATTCTACAAAAGTGAAGATCTAGACCTTTGAGAAATACCATAGGACTGTATTTGAAATTAAGCTGTTATGGTGCAGCATAACAGTGAGCAATGCATGAATACACATCAAATACAGTTATACACTGAGAGAGAAAAGATGTTTTACATGATCCATCATGCATATGTTATTTGATTGTGGATTTAAATATCTTGCGAATCAAAATTGCTATCGAATTCTTCTATGAAAAAAAATAGTCCAAACAATTATTGGAGTGAAAACGTACTCCCATTAGTGATACTTGATAATCAAATAATAAGTTATTATAATTTATTTTAAATATTTATTATTTATGAAAAAAAATTAATGTTAACTCATATTTACTAAATAATTCACTTCATTTTTTACCAACTTATCAAGCATTATATTCTCGAGCACCTTTATTTTACATTTTTTTTTTGTATCAACACGTTGTCATTCGTCAGATCCAGTTGTTAAAAATCAGATATAAGCATTTGTGCAATGATTTGAAATTAGAGAAACAAATATCTTAAATAAGTAGGTTTGCATGAAAATCTTGAGACTACGCACAAAAATTCAGTTCAAAACCGAGCATCTATTATTATATTATAGTAATAACATATATAGCTAAAAAAACGTTTATTGGAAATGACGCATAAACAAATCTTATAGGAGACATTTATTGGAAATGACGCATAAACAAATCTGATATGAGAGATTGATAATAAACTTATTTTCTATTATATATTTTATGTTTTGCATAAAAAAAGAATAATTTGTGAATTTTAATTTATATATGTTTTTCTTTAATTACAGCTAAACTCATAGCATCAGAGACTTCAGAAACAACTAGTCACTTCTGCATTTTCTGCATGAAAGCTATAAAGATTTTAAATATTATATGATTAGATAGAAATAATTCCTTCAAAGCTTGTGTGCAATATGGGAATCTTAAAAAAATTCAGATTTTGCTATTATAAATTGTATGTGTTTTACCCCAGATTAATTTGAGTTTATTAGCTCCTAGTTATAATGTAAGAAACATGTTTAATAATGGAAAAAAATTACTACAAGTCATTAGATATTAATCATACTTGGCCGATCTCTTATTCTAATAATGGAAAATTTTATAGTTATTCTCAAAATTTTCAAGATAGGTTATGTGAGTTTTTTTATTTATTTATAATAAACCAATACACACCCTCAAATTTAAACTTCGATTCGATTCTTGTTGGAATTTAATATCTGCATATTCATTATGGATACATAATATGACTACATCATAGCAATTCTACATAGGTTAGTTGATGTAAGTAATTTTATGATCATAAATAAGTAAAAACTCTCCTTTTTTTCAAATGTTTAAGCAATACAGATAAGTTATTTGTTAATAATGCACTTATCAAAGTTAAAAGATTATAGTTGTGTTGGTACAGTACTACAATCACATAACTAGAGAGGTTAATTAATAATAAAATATATAGCTTCAGACAAAATTAAATAGCACGATGATGTCTTCACAGCTCCACTACACCAATAGCTATGTCAACCTGCCTACCAAATAAAATACAAGAATAATAATAAAATTATAAATGGTTAATTATTTATGAAAGTTATTAGGTAATTTCATAATGCATTAAACATGAGCTAAGAAACCATGACCTAATGGCAAATGCTACCATGAGGCTTCTGAATCCTGCTTGTCAAAATGGCAAAAACCTTTTTCTACCGAATATGCCTTTCTATAACACAATTATTAATCTTTTAAAATTATCTGGTTATCTTATACTTACCTTACCCCTTTATAAATTGATATGGTTTTGGACATTAATACGTGTCATTGAATGAGAGCTCTTCAAATATAACATATCTTCTAGGATACAGCCACTCTTTGATATTCATTTATGAGTTACTAAATTTATAGAACAATTAACCAATAATTACAAGTGTAAAACAAATCACTTACCAGTATATACTGTTTTAGGCCTGGCAATAACCACAGACACAAGACCATTCAGGTATGATGCAACATTTCTCAAATTAATGACAGCTCTATGTATATTTTGAAAAATCATGGAAAAGCAACAATGAATCATCAATCTTTAGGAGTGATAGTTGCAATATAATCTTTGTCTGAATCAGTTTCTTCATTTCATCCTCCAAGATCTAACAGATGGAAAAAGAAACAAGCTTATCATCGAAATACAAATTGGGTTTCAAATTTCAATATTACTAGCCAGGTCATGACAACTCGATCTCAGTGTTGGCTTTTTTCTCTTTTTTTCCACTAAATGTTTGCTATTTTTATGGATTATTTCTGGTACAAGGTACTTGGGATTAATTGAACGAGCAGACAATGCCGCTCCATAGCTCATTTCTATACAAGTCCTGCCAGATATATACAAGCTTATACCAAAAGCAAAAGAGCAATTTTCCCTTGCTCAAACCAAGATTGTAGTATACAAAGATAGTATCACAAGCTTATATTAACCAAAAATATATTTTTTAAACTGCAGATAACGGAAGATTAAATGAAAGAACCTCGCTTTGCTTTTCAACTAACTGAGAGATTTTCACAGTCAGATTCAAAGCTGCATGAAAAATGTCATCAAGGACAGTCTTAGAAAACGCCTTTCTATCCAGCCTCCATAAGAAAATATTTGCCGATTCCCGTGACCCTTGTGACTGGATTTTCTGCAATTAGTATTAAATTGAGACTCCATTTATAAACAATTAGGATTAGAATGGGGAACAAACACATATCAGACCTTTAAGAACTTTAGGTAAACTCCATTATTAAACTGTAAAAACATGAAACTTGGGGGCTCTTTTGCACTTTTGAGTTTTGACACTTCAAAGGCTTTTTTTCTTTCTTTCTTTGACAAACCTAATCCTAAACAAATGATGAGATTGGAAGTGTAAAAGGAAAACATATACACAGAGAATCATGTGCCTCTTGCCTTAGATTCAATGTATTCATCCTTCCAAAGCCTGTATAGCATTTGATGAGCGTCTTTCTTCTCAACGAAAGTAATCTCTGCTATCTGTTAAATAAAAAGGCATTAAAATATTTCAAACTCAAGCTGAAATAAGATATCTTGACACTGTACCAGTCATGTCCTGCAACAAAAGATCGATCCTGGCAAAAATTCATTAGAAGCCTTGAAAGACAAAATTTATGCTGCATGCCCATATTTAAAATAAAATATAATTTTACATACCCGGTCAGTCTCAATTAGTTGACCCCGCGTACTCAACAACCTAAATATTTTATATCCTTGATCCCCATACCTTGCTTTTACTAAAGCCTCTATCTGTTACGAGAGAGAGCAAGCATTACTTAACAGAAAAGGAAAATCTTGTTCACAAATAGGATTAACAAGAGTAACAGCACAATGTAGCATCAGGTTGACAGGCTAATTTAAATTTAGCCTAAGCTTCACTTCTGGATAAACAGCAAACAAAGACAAATGGGACAGGGCAATATAGTAAGGTTTGCTAAAAACCCAAACCTGCAATTGTGTGGTACAGCACATAAAATGGTATGCTATAGGTGTCTGTTATTGTATTCCTCACAAAATTGCACTTCGACAAAAACAAAGTAAGGTGCATTACCTCATCATTCTGACAGGCTTCCAAAGTTCCATTCAAATCTGGATTTGCAACAATAGTTAAAAGAACAGACACCAAGACTACTTTGCTATTGTATAAAATAGTATACTAAAAGACAAATGGGATGATTCTTAAGATGAACCCAGAACTCTTTCAAGTTTAATCATTTATGTTGGTTCAGTTTAATCCAACAATACAAGAAAATTTGTGTGTTTTGCTAAATCCAAAACCAGGAATCTTTTCTCTAATAATCCATTCGCCAAAAATTTAATTTTTTAGAAGAAATTTGGAAATTAGTTCAAGAATTCAAGTATGGACTGGAAAAGAAACTTCATGTCTACTTCAAAACAAACAAAAACCAAATGTCAAGGGTCAGTCCAATAAGATACTGAGTTCAGGGGCAATTTCTGGAATTACCCTGAATAAATGCTATAACTATTACCAAGAGAGTAGATTGCCTCTAATTTCTCAGTAGATTGTTTGCAATGGAGTTCGTCAAGGATTGTTCTCACATGATCTAGTGTCATCGAGATGCCGGCCGGTTTGTCTCTTAGCCGATCCAAAATCCTATCAAGTGTTGCACTCACTACAAAAGCATAAAAAAAGACAAATGCCACTTTACAAGTAAACTGATGAGATCTTTAAGACTATGCAAAGCACTTCATTCCAATGTCAAGTAGGCAGGTTATTTCTGTGTAGCATTTCATATGATTCTTATATGCGCAACTGACACACAAGATTCTTTTCTGTATTGGGAGTGACACGAAACCAAAAAAAACAGAAGCTATGTTTAACAAATGCAAGGCCGAGAACCTTTTTCATGTTGACTCAAAACGTCAATTTCTTACCGATATATGCAAAATCAAAACTTCTGAACAGATTCACTTTGTTGAATTTCAGTTCATATCAAATTGACAGGAAACATGGCATAATAGAGAGGCAATTTCAACAGAAAACACATTATTTTACATCACATACGATGCAAGACTTGGTTGCCTTTGCAAAGGTAGATGTTTTCAGTTTGTAGTTTTACATCAACCTTGTCTGACTTACATTGAACAAATCACTTTGCGGTTTGTACAAAATACAAATAAATAAAGCATATTCAACAGAACTGTAATTTAGTACCGATGGCATCCTTAATTTTTTGTTCAGTGTTAGCCTCCATGATTGCTTCCAAGACAACACCAGCATCAACACCAAACCTTGATCTGATATTTTCAGCGCATATCTAAGCACAACAAAAAGAGTAAACAGAAAAGCAATCAATAACAAAACAGCAAAACAAAGGCTCCAATTGGCATGCACTACTGCCAGGTCATGAATTGATAGTCATCTAGGTTTACTATTCCTTTAGATTAAAATCTCGCTCATAAACAGATGATTTGGTCCACTACTGATTACAGACAGGTAATAAACAGGAACTACACCTGACTGGTATATGACTACTAAAAATCTGATACGACATCAGTTGAAAAAGAAAGAAAAGATTAAAACATATACCTTCGTCTTGAGACAATACAAAAGTTTCTCAAAATTCACCCTCCAAAGAACTTCCTTTTCAGCTATAGCCACAACAAGATCTAGATCTCTCTCTAAGGTCTCGTGTTTCCTCTGTTACAAGTCAGATGATGATGTAACAATGCACATACATTACTTTTTATAGAATGCTCTTAGACAAATATATTTATAGCCCATGAAACGGTACAAGCAGAATTGATTATTACAAATTTTCTCTATTTTACTTATTATGTTGCCTTATTATTACCCTAAGCACAACTGAGCTCTAAAATAACCATCATTCAAGCAATTAAGAAACAACATTAGTACAATACAAAACAATATTTTGCCGAGCACTTGTTAGTAATGATAGGCACGAGCAAAACAGTACCAAAGTCTGGTAATATAATCCATGCAAACTGGCAAGGGGCGATAACTATACCTTGTCACCAGCAGCTGAAGAATGACTTCCAGTTCCGTCCTCTGCACTCTCTACTGAACTCTCTGGGATTTCAGAAAACCTCTCAGATGCTGCAAGAGTAGCAGCCTCGAAAGCTTGTTGTTCTAAAGAAGGTGGTTGTTCCACTATCTGTGCCAAAAGAATGTTTACTTCAAAATACAAGTAAAACATAAACAATACCAAAATAGAAGTCCAAGAAATATCAAATGCCTTATTATTGGATGACTCATTCATAAGCAAGGATGCAGCAGAATGTTATGTATGCAGCAAGAGGTATTAACATGTATGAAAAAATAAAAAAATAAAAAAAAGGAAAGATAGCAGGATTACCTTAGTTCCACGTCTTTTAGTAGGCTTAGGTTGGTCTTCTGAGTCAGGGTCGATAAAGGGCTCAGGCCGAGGGCATCGCTCCACATAATGCCAGCGCACAAGTTTGTTGAAACAGGCACGCAACTTTGACTGGTGATTATCTCTCATTGCTGCACCACACGAGCAAAAGGAACAAATACATTATCATGTTATTATGGGTCTACAATAACAATACAAAATATTCATAGGACCTACACAAAAATTTACGTTACTCCAAAATAATATTTCAGGTCCCTTGCTATTCTGGCAAAGGAACAGAAACAGAATATGGTAGTCAGTCAGTGTACCGATTGGATGTTAATTATTTTTCTTATGTCACTTATGAGTGTGTGCGTGAGTTTTTCCAAACTAAAGCATAAGCCTAAATTGATCCTTGATCTCTTCCTAGTAATCAAATCAACAACAAAAAGGAGAATGATATGAGTACCTTGGTCCATGTGCTGCCCTTTAGAGATTGATCGCTCCACCAGTTGCTCAAAAGTGAGTCTCCCATTCTGAATTAGACCCTCGAAAAGAACTTCGGCCTGAAAAATTAGTTATCTTTGCAAATGTTATTGCCTCCTTTTCTTTTAACCCCACGTTATTAAAGACCCATTAAATAATAGCAAAAAAAAACAGCCAGGCAACTTAACCATTTTTTTGCTTTTGTTGGTAGCCCCCGGATTGGTACTGTTCGAGTCATGACTCGTGACTGAAAATTGCATCGTTTCATCATTCTCACATACCTCCAGAGCAAGGTCATCCTTCACAACAGAAAGAAACTTGGAGAATCGCATCCTATTGATTATGTTGTCAAAGATGGCCATGTATTGTGTCACAGTTTTGTCAGTTGATCCTAAAAAAAACATAATCCAATTATGGGAGAAAAAAAAAACTCATCATGTCAACAAGTTTGGTAGATGCCATCAAAATGTGAATCTTTAGTTGCATTAAAAGCCTCTTCAAGTAAAATGGGATAGCTCTATGATAATATGGAAATAATCTACGAGATGTAACTTCATATAGGTGAAGATGTCAAGCAAAAGTTCGGAATTACATGTGGAAATTAAGGATTAACCAAACCATAAGCAAAATTAACCTTTTCGAGGAATGGAGAAGGCCTGGACACAGTTGTGCTGGATAAGTACAAGGAGACAATTCTTGACATTGGAACCCATCATATCAGTAAATCGAACTATCTCCTGAAGTGAAAGGGTGCCATGTTGTAGTAGGCAACCGCAAACTTTCTGTAATCAAAATAACAACATTATATTCATATTTTGCAAGTTGCTACTAAGGAACTACCAATTTTTTTTTTTTAAATATTTTTAACAGTGGTAAAACCCACGTATTAATGAAAACCAGTCATACAAAGTTTATCAGAGATCGATACCAACATGCTGGTACCATCATACAAAACAAAAGGGAGATAAGCATAGGTATTTTAGCAAAATACCTATGAACTACAAAACATGTAAACATTCAACAACAACAAGACCAAAATATCAACAAAAACAGAATAAGCACCAATACTCCTGAAACTTCTCAAAATATGAACTTCTAAAACCTGTTTTGTATGATGGTACCAATTAACTTTAAAAGGGACATCTCGAGAGTTACCGCGACGAGATTGCCGAAGTGAGAAGAAATAATGTCCACGGCGAGTTTCGCGGCATGTTGTCCGACCATGGTCAATCGTCGTGTGACTCAGAGAGTCAGAGAGCACGAAGGGAGAGTGTCAGAGGCGAAGCGAGATTGAGCGAAAAAGAGGCGGCGGTGTCCAAGAGTACCGGCCGGTCCGACGGGATTGAGCGAATTTGTTGATAAAAATGGGAAAGGAGGCGGGTAAAACCCTTCCTTACGGGGATTAGTATCCTTCCAAGTACTGCAGAGGATTTACGGTTAGATATTTTCCTTTTCTTTTTCTTTTTCTTTTTTTTATCACTGCCAGTACTCCGTGAATTCGTATCCTCTGAGATATCTCAAACTTTGCGTGACTTTATGGTAAATTCCAACCGTTTAAATACGTTCTGCACGAATCTCAAAGCACAATAATTCTGACCCCCTACATCACCCCGAATAGGCACCGGACACGTCGGTCACGCAAAAGTTGAGATATCTCAGAGGATACGCACTCGTACTCCCGTAGGCAACTCTACTTGATCCACACGTATTCTCCCAGGTACCTGACTCAAAAAAATTCGAATGAACGGTTCAGATTTACTATCATCCGGTGCCTGTTACAAATTTCAATCTTAAGCCGTTCGATTAAATTGTATTCAGTCAGGTAGCCTGAGAGGATGTGACAACTCTACTCCCACAACACACCCACACTATTCTGAGTATCATCTAAGATTTCTCAACTTTTGCGTGACCGACGTGTCCGGTTCCTATTCGGAGATAGCAGGGGGGCCAGCATTATTTGTGCTTTGAGATTCGTGCATAACGTATTTGAACAGTTGAAAATTTCTATAAAAAACATGCAAAAGTTGAGATATCTCAGAGGATGTGAATTGTTTCGAGATGTGTATACAGAACAGTTTTTTAGAAACATTGTTTTAAGATTTGTTCTCCAAAAAATTTAAATGGTTGGATTAAAGAAAACAGAGATAACATAATTATTGTTCAAAAAAAAGAAGATAGCAACTGATTTGAACGCAAGGTCAATAAAATGGAAAATAATGGTAATACGATAATATAATCCTAGCTATATATATATGACATGTGATAATTTTTTGGGGGCATGGGCGTTATGCAGGGAAAGAAATAGAAGGTTGTTTTCTAATAAACAAAAGACGACTGTTCGTCTGATTTATGACACTATATATCTTGGAAATATAGAACTGGAGAAATAATATGTAATTAATTTCGAGTTTGGCCTGAGAACTATTGCACTGGCAACAATTGTATAGATAGATGTTGGCCGGAGCGATAATTATATCATTGTAATTAAGTACTTTTTTAATTAATATATCCGTTGACGGCATTCGTCAAAAAAAAAACAATTTCTTGAGCAAGTGTTTTTTAATCGTCCTACTCTATGAATGTTCCTTTTACTGTATGAAATTAAACAGAACTATATAAAAAAACTAAGAAAAAAATAATAGCTATCTGAAATGTTTTTAATATTGCGCAAATAATTTTTTTGTACAAAGAATCAATTGAAACGAAAAATTGTCTTGCCTCAATTAATTATGCAATAATGTAATATAAAAAAATATAGTGTTTTGCAGTGTCATCTTCATTCGTAAATCCCATTAACCAATCCAACTTTTTTTATAGCTTGCACGCAAAGGGGACAAATTGTTCCAATCAGGCAAAACTTCCCTGCAATGAAGAACATATGTAAACAAAGTATATCGCATTGTAAAAAAATAAAAAATATATAAAAAATTGTTTTCCTATATATTTAATTTGAGTTTGTAAGTCATTGGTCCCGACTTCCGACAGATGATGTAGAAGGCATAGATTTGTACAATATAAGAGACTCCGTAATAGTTCTTTTATTCCTAAACCCATTTTCTCTTAACTGAGGATTTTTAAATTGAATTTTGATATAATCTTTTTTTAATTATAAATTGAATATTGATATAATCGCCAACAAAGATATAAAATATTTTAAATATAAAAAGAGAGAGAAACCTTTGACATTATTTTAGTTCTGTCTAATATCTCTTCTTTGGCTGCAGATAACTATGAAGTGTTGTGAGTGTATGACCAAAATTAAGTCTATTGTGGTATTGAAAGAGGAAAATAGATTTTCGAATATAGAACGGAGAAGTCAAATTAATTAATGTTTATATATTCATTTTTTTCAAAAAAGATAGTAATATACTAATTGCTTGAATTAAAGATTATAAAACAACTGCTGGTAAATGTTGCCCATGTGACTCATAAAATATATACATATATAATAAATAAAAAGTGTAGTAGTCTATATAAATGAACTATATTAAATTGTAAAATAAATATATAATATTTTTTTTAATGTTTACAAAATTAATTAAGTTTTGTAATTATCAGTTTCAGAAGGCTTGGATTCATTCAATATAGGTGGTTTTAGTATACAATTCTTAATAAATATTTGATTTTCTCTAATCTCTTATTACGAAACTATAAATAATTTCAAATCTCAAATATAATGACTAAAAATATGTTTTCACTCCAATAACTGTTTGGATTATTTTTTTCATATAAGAATTTTAATAGCGCCATTTGATTCACATAATTCACAAAATATAGAAATCCATCATCAAATAACATATGCATGATTGATCATGTAAAACTCCCCTTCTTTCGTGTGTTGTTAATTTTAATGTGCATTTATGCAAAACTCACCTTTAGGCTGCATCTTAACAGTCAAAATTTAAATATATAGCATGCGGAGGTTAAAGGAAATACATATAACGAACAAATGTAAAAGAAATGTTGCCGCAACAAATCTCACTTGACTCCCTCGGAGAGGAATTCACATCCTCTTGGATCGATATCTTATATTTTGCGTGACTTTTTAAGAAATCTCAACCTTTTAAATATGTTCTGCACGAATCTCAAAGCTCAATAATACTAGCCCCTGCGCTATCCCCGAATAGACACCAAACACATCGGTCACGCAAAATATGAGATATTTCAGAGGATACGCGAGAGCACATGATGGTAGGGGTGCAAATGGATCGGATACAGATCGGACAATGGTAAAACCATATCCATATTCATTTTTGTTTTCCGGATTTTGATATAGATACGATACAGATATTCGCTTTTTATAATGGTGAATAACATAATTTTCTTAATAATATATATTAAACTATATAGTATATATTTATTATTCGAATACGGATAATTAAAATTTAAAACTATATTCATATCCGTACGGATATTCAGATATCGGATATCCATATCAAATTTTCGGATACAGAGTCGAATACGGTCGGATAATATCCGACCCGTTTGCACCCTACATGGTGGCCTAGTCAACATATGCACTGTTTTTTTTTTTTTTTTTTATTCATAGCATTGAAAAAAATATAAAAAAAAAAAAAACTTAAATTCTTAGCGTTATTCTTGCAAAATGTTCAAATTAGAAAGGCCACAATAATATATATTTGCACCTCATTTCATTGCGGCGCATATGTTGGAGTACAATCCTTAACAAATGTGCACATTACTTGTGAATCTGTGAGCCGTTAGGATTCAATGCTTAACAATTGAAAAATTTACAAAAATTATCCTGCTGATTCATTTTTTTATCTTTTTATCTGCATTGCTGTGACAACATGAGTAGTTAACCTGATGTTGTTAATTTTCGAATATTTTAGATCTTTCTGGTCAACTTATCGATCGTGTCAGCTACCACCTAAGGAACAACATTAAAAAAAAGAACAATTCAGATTAATTCTATTCAATATCAAATTCAATAATTCAATCTGTTACTTATTGTGACTGTAGGAAGTTTACTTTGAGATTTTGCCAAGCTAAAAGAATGATTTGAATTTTCCGCTTGCACTTTAGATACCTGAGGTGATACAGATTCATTTTTTAATAGGCAGACTGTTGATTTGCCTTGTTTTTGACCCGCCACACGTTTAGTTAAAAGTAAATTTGTAACAAAATAAACCATGGGTTCGGTGAATTCATATTAACACAATTTTTTGTTTGGATCACGACCGTCCAACCGGAATTCGGACCAATTTAGTGTGGAGCTGTTTTAATAGTCGTGTGAATTGATCAAACGGTCCAGATCCAAAACATTGTAAGTGCAGACTAGAGGTGCTATCAGGTCGGATCGGGTCGGGATACTATTATATTTTGGACCTGTACCCTAAAAGTGTTCGGGTCCGAATTTCAATCCATATACTTATTTGTTTCAAATCGGATCGGGTCCTGATCCGGATACCTATCTATCCGTAGATATTTTGAATCCAGTCTTTTGGTTCCGGATAGATAGATACCCATAACTTGTTTATAGATTGTCGGGTCCGGTTCGGATACGGGGCGGTTTCGGATCCGAAGCGGGTATATGTCACAAAAAAATTAAGAGAATGGAGAGAAAATAACTTTTGAAAATAAAAATATTGAAGAAGAGATATAATTTTTAAAAAGTAAAATATTAGAGATGACGATTCCCTTTTATATAAAAATGACATATTAATGAGAGCAATAAATTTTCATTATTATGCCGAGACAAATATTGAAGAATGTATTCATAGTAATCAATTTTATTTAAAAAATTAATGCAGCTATTATGGAAGGAATAAATTTAGCATCCATCTATGTGTATAAACATAGCGAATATGTGACTGCATTCTATTTTCTCACATTAAAAAAAGTATTGGGTTCACCACGGCTTATGCAAAAATTAATATGCAAAATTGTTTTTTTATATATTAATAGTTATTAATATATGTTTTATCGGGTATTTATACGGGTATCGGATCGGGTTCGGTTATGGGTCAGATAATTAAATAAAACCCATATCCTACCCATTACAGTATCGGTTCTGGTTCAGATCCGGGTCGGATATTAAATTATTAATTTTGTAACCGTTTCCATAATTTAATCGGTTATATTTTTTAAACCATACCTTATTCAAATTAATCGGATCCGGATAATCGGGTAAAAGTAGCACCTCTAGTGCAGACTATTTTGACACAACAAATTTTATTTAAATTTTACTTACAAGTGTTTCATGCGGCCAAAAAGGGACGTTATTGCATGAAGGAGGGTTTAAATGCCTCCATTTTTTGTGCTTTTACCATACCTCTATTTTTAAAAATGTTAATGAATTAAAATTTAAATTATAAACATTAAAATAAAATAATTAGATGTGATCTATATTATTTTTTCTATGTGCTCATTAAATAAAGAATATTGCATCTCGATTTTGTTTTTATGTGAATCAATCATTTGAAAAAACAATATCTAGAAATTCTCCACATTAGTGTGTTTTTACAAGCTCCTGATAACAACCTAAACAAAGTTGATATGTTACAATTTTTTACACGTGTATAGATAAAATAATGTAGATCATATCCAACGGTTTTATTTTGACTTTTAAGTTTTAAATTTCGAGTTCTTAAAGTTCTTAGAAATAGAGGCATAATAAAGATACAAAAAAATAGAGGCATTTAAAGCATCCTCTATTTTGCATATATGTTTGCATTTAATTTGTAAACAAGCATAAAAAAAGCACTCCGAACTCGGAAGAGAATGATTAACTTTCTTGATTAGCTTGGTTTATTGGGATTAAATACAAAAGAAAGAAAGTGGAAAAACAAAACATATATTTAGAGAAAAAATTTCTCTTAGTACTCATCAATATTAGATTTTTTACTCTTGAAGTAACACCCTCCTTAATTAAAAGTTCATACGAAGTGTTAGAGTTTCCTCAAGGAGATGCGAGAAATAAAAGAGAAACAATATTACGAAGAAGCTTAATTGTATTATTGACTTCATGTATTATTACACAGAGTAAAAATAACATAATTTATAACAACGTAAATTTCTAAAAAAGAACTTTATAAATGACACATCCTAAAATATCTTATACTAAAATACTAACTTATTTCTTCTTAATATAGTCTGTCAAACATAACCTACTATCATAACATCGATCCTGCTAAATCAAGCATAATAAAAATATATAATGAGATGCGGAGTCAATCTAATATACACTTAAGTGTACCTATTGAACCATACACTTAACTCTAGAATCCTAGGATTAGCTTTGAGATTTGCGCTGCACGACTTTTGAATAATCTACACGACTTTTTAAAAAAATCGTACGATCCTAGAGTTAAGTGTACGGTACACTTAAGTGTATATTAGTTTTACTCATGAGATGCGAGACATACATAACAAGAAGTACTATGAAACTGTATGTTCAAAAGTGAGCTTAAAGTGTAGCATGACAGAGAGACATTAAAAAAAATTACACATGAGAGAGAAGAATTTGACATGATCAATCAAGCACATGTCACTAATTTGATCATGAATGTAAATATTTTGTGAATTATGCGAATCAACTTGTCATCATTTCTCTTCCCTAAAAACATAGACTCGTCGTTCCAATTTGTCCACTGCAATGAAGAAAAAATTATATAAACGAACTATAATATTAAAGTGTAAAATAAAAGTATAATTAAAAGAGGAGGGTGCAAATGCATCCAAATTTTTGTGCATTCAAATGCATTCTATTTTTCAAATCATTTTTCTCTGTTTTCAAAGTCCGAATAGTGAATCCGAACCATTAGATGCGATCTATATATTAAGATGTGCTTGGAAACCAAATTTTACATTTTTTGGAATTTTTTTACTATTTATTAAGTCACTTTGAAAATCGCTGATTTTATATTTTCTGGACCATTGGATCAGCGATTTTTCAAAGTGGCTTAATAAATAGTAAAAAAATTTCAAAAAATGTAAAATTTGGTCTCCAAGAACATCTTAATATATAAATTGCATCTAACGGTTCGGATTGACTATTCGGACTATGAAAATAGAGAAAAAGAATAGGGTACATTTGATTGCACAAAAATTTGGGTGCATTTGAACCCTCCTCTAATTAAAAATAAAAGGTTTACCAGTTTGTTTAATTGAGTTTTGTAATGCATCAGTAGTACCAGTAGACGTAGATTTATACAATATAGGCGGTTCCACCATACGACTATTAAGAATCCTTTTTACGCTTTCATTAATTATATCAATCTCTCTGCTTTCGAAGTACTTATATATCGCTATGTTCACTGCTTTGCACAATCGGATTGTTTCGAGTTTAAGCTGCTAAAAAGGAGAAGATAGAAATTAGTTTGTCAATATCAGGAAAGAGAAGAGGAATTATTTTTATTTATTTTATTTTAGAGGAGGGATCGGATGACACCCTTTTTTAGTGATATTGAATGAAATCATGTATTTTTAAAGTTTTCAAAGTCCAAACAGTCGATTCAAACCGTTCAACTTAATGGATATGTTAAAATGTGCTTGCAGATCAAATTTTACATTTTTCTGAATTTTTTTACTATTTATTAAGTATTTAACAAAATCGCTATATTCAGACCGTTGAATTTTTGTACTCACCTTAATAAATAGTAAAAAAATTCAGAAAAATGTAAAATTTGATCTGCAAGCACATTTTAACATATCCATCAAGTTAAACGATTTTGATTCACCGTTTGGACTTTAAAAATGCACGGTGTCATCCAATGTCACCAAAAAAGAGTGTCATCTGATCCTTCTCTTTATTTTATCTTATTTTATTATATTTTTCTCTCATTCTTAATTAAAAGTAATAAAGAGTATCAGAGATTAAAAGTAATACAATGTATCAAAGAAATTAAAAGTAATACAGAATATCAGAGGAATTAAATCGAAATTTTTATTTATATCCCAATACAAGAAAATAAACAAAAACATTCTGATTTTGGGAGAATTCCATATTTATCCGAGCTATCAAGCTAATATGCGGCTCTATTTTTAGGGGGTAGGATGCTGATTGGCTTGGCGGCACCCCAAAAGCTCAAAAATGCACTGTAATATTTAGGTTTTGAGAGGCCTCCAAACTAATCACAGCCCGTCAAAAATGAAATCGCTGATTGGCTTGATAGTCCGGGCAGACGTGAAATTCCTCATAATTTGAGATGTTTTGAGTTTTTCTTTTTTCTTTAAAAGGTATAAATAAAGGGTATGAATATTTTGAGGTGTCCCCGTTTTTTTTCTCTCATACCAGAGATTAAAAATAATCAGTGTATCAAAGAAATTAAAAGTAACACAGAATGTCAGAGAGATTAAACGTAATACAAAGTATTATAGAGATTAAAAATACATTGAAACGGAGAGAGAAAAAAAAAAACCTTGAACATGATTTTAGACATAGTTCCAGAGAAAAACGGAGAAGAAGAGAGCAAGATGGATATAATTAATATTTATAAATGCTATCAATTAATTTATTAAGGGATGCGGTGGCTTAATAAGAAAGCTAAGTTTATTATTAGGCAGAGGTGCATGCTATTTTTACAACCTAAATTTAGCTATTTTATATTGCTTCCTTGATTAAATGGGTCAATTAATCTTGACTAAGAAGAAATCTAAAAGTAGAAAACAATAATATAAATTTTACCCTACAATAACATCAGAATTCAGCTTGAACTCGTTATGAGTTGGTTCATTTAAGTCACAAGCAAACTCACTTTAAAAGTTCGAGTTGAAAATTCAGTTTGAAATCATCACAAGCTGGACTGAGCTAGCTCGTAAGTTGACGAGCTAGTTCGTTGGGTATGACTGGATTTTATTTTAAGAGGAAAATAAGTTCCACAATTTTTTTGGACCAAGCTAGCTGAATCGAGCTAGACCAAACTGAACAGTATAAAATGCATACAAATTCACAAACTGATGCTTAGCCAAGCTAGGCCCCAGCTTGAACTCATTAAGGCCATCTTCGGCTGCTAGTCAGGAGGTTAGGTTGAGTTGTTCGGATCGACTGTTTGAACTTTGAAAATGATGGAGAGAGATAGAGGCATGATGGAGGCACAAAAACATGGAGGCATTTGAACTCTCCTCTTATGTTATATGGATAAATACTTTATGTTACATGGATAAATGCTTGTCAGACATAATTGCAATTTTTAGTAAAACATATGTGACTTAAATAGATCAGATGAATATTTTATGTTACATGGATAAATATTTGACGATACAAATATAAATACTTTATTCTTGAACTTGTCAATAAGTAATGTTTAATCAAATCAATGTATCATCATGTTAGTAACAATGATAAATATTTCTCAGACATAATGATAAATACTTGTCATAAGCAATGATAAATATTTTTTTGAACTTTGTTCTTCGACTTGTTAATAAGTAATGTTTAATCAAATTAATGTATCATCATGTCAGAGACAATGATAAATACTTCTCAGAATCAATAATAAATACTTCTCAGAAACAATGATAAATACTTTCTTGAACTTTATTATTGAACTTGTCAATAAGTAACATTTAATCAAATTAAAGTATTATCATGTCAGAGACAATGATAAATACTTCTCAGACATCAATGATAAATATTTTCTTGAATATCAATAAATAGATAAATATTTATTAGTGGAGATTGTTATTAAATGACAATATAATTAATGCGGGGACTATTATTAGAGAACAATATAATTAATGCGGGGATTGTTATTAAATGACAGTATAATTTAATGCAGGGATAGATGGAAATTATTAGCAGAAAAAATGGGGGGATAAATGGCAGTTAAGAAAATTAATATTGAGAGAGAGTGAGTGTGTGCAGATAAATGGTGGAACAGGACTGAGGGGATTTCTATAATTATTCTAAAAAGAAAGAGAAAAAAAGAGAGGAAGGATCCGATTACACTTTTTTTTTGTGACACCGTATTACACCTATGTTTACAAAGTCCAAACAGTCGATTCAAACCGTTTAACTTGTTGGATATGTTAAAATGTGCTTGCAGATCAAATTTTACATTTTTTCGAATTTTTTTACTATTTATTAAGATGGGTACAAAAATTCAACGGTCTGAATATAGCGGTTTTGTTAAATACTTAATAAATAGTAAAAAAATTCTAAAAAATGTAAAATTTGATCTGCAAGCACATTTTAACATATTCAACAAGTTGAACGGTTTGGATCGACTATTTAGACTTTGAAAACTTTGAAAATAAATAGTGTAATTTGATGTCACCAAAAAAGGGTGTAATCGGATCCCTCCTAAAAAAAATATGCCCGACCCACTTGAACTAATCGGACTTTGCAGTTCAAATAAATTCAAAGGGCAAGTTTGCACTGACTTCTAATTTAGGTGATGACAATTTCATTTGTAATTTTATAAATAAAAGGATTTCTTTCAATAAAATTGCTTTCAAATAAATTCAAAGGCCAAATTTTTTCAAAGTTTCTTCCCGCCTCGAAACAAGTGAAGCTTTCGTACATGGACCCGGTCTATAATTTTTCTAGTGGGATCCACTTAATTATTTAAAGAAGAGACGGTGATACTAAACTAAACTCACCGAAGTTTTTACAGAGATCTACACGAATATGACACGTGGTAGAAAATAATAAAGACTGTCCCGCTCATAATATATTTAAAGAATTCAACCAATGAAAATCGGACACGTATACCCAAAATTGAAATTCGCACTCCGCTCATAAAATTAATTTCAATTTCGAATCCTTCCCCCCTATTACCGAAAACAAATCTGCTGTTATTGTTGTGAAATAACAGGAACCTGTGATTCTAATCCTATCCGTTCCAATCTTTTTAAGCGCGAATCTTAATAAAAAGGCTTTGCTATGAGCGAATCTTAATTAATATAAACGGATGAGATTGGAATCGTAGTTCCTATTATTCCTCAAGAATAACAGCAGATTTATTTCCCCTATTACCCCTCAAACTCCAAATCCGATCCACATCTCCTCCTCTCTACTCTCACTCCCGCTGTTTCCTCGATTAATCTCTCAATTTCTTAAGCTCGGGATCTGATTCAAAGAGATGAACAACTATCACGTGTACGAAGCAATCGGCAATGGAAAGCAGTCGGTAATTATAAGTACCCCCCCTTTCGTTTGCTGCTTTATTGAACTGTCTGGGATTCTTTAAGGTAGTTCATGCATTTGAACCCTTGACAGGCGAAGAAATCTTAGTTCATCCCCCCAGACCACACACACACACACACCCACCCACCCACACGAATCTGGTAGTTTTCTGGAACGATTTAAATTCGTTATATTCAAATAGAGGCTCTATATTTGGTCTCGTCTTTGATTGGAGGGTTTTTTGTACTGTGGGAGTGCAATCTGTTGACAAACTATTGCACTGTAGTAAGACGAATGAAGTGTTTGAGGAAATGCCTTGTGGGGGCACTTTTCAGTTTTTGACTTCAATTATTTTACCAAAGAGGGTTATGTAGCAATTATCTATAATTTCAGGGTAAAAGTGCACACCTTGATTTGTTAATTTTTTCTTCAAATTAGTGATGTGTGCAAAACATAGATTTTTTTTTTAAAAATGGATAATGCAAAGTACTGACATCTTCACCCACCGGTTACTAAGTATTTCATTGGAAATATTCTATTCAGGCTGTATACAAAGGGAGAAAGAAGAAAACGATTGAGTACTATGCTATCAAGAGTGTGGATAAATCACAGAGACCAAAAGTCCTTAGAGAAGTAAGTTACCGTGCACTCGTACTGCTTTCACCTATCTGTCTTTCTGGAAAATGATGCACTATTTGTTGACTTCAAATATTTTAGCCTTCGCTATGTTAATCATACTTTATATAATATCAGGTACGGATGTTTCACTCCTTGAATCATCAAAATATACTGAAATTCTATAATTGGTAAGGAACACATCTCGTCCTACTTTTCTCTCTGACTCTCTGTTGGTTATTGTTGTTTAAAAGTAAACATAGCTAATACTTTTCCTCTCATATTTGATTCGGTAGGTACGAGACCTCCGCTCACCTATGGTTGATCTTGGAATATTGTGTTGGTGGAGACCTAAGGACCTTGCTGGACAAGGTAAAGTATTTGCTTTCTACTTGCTAAAAACATTGCTGTTTGAATCAGTTGATGTTAGTTGAATTTTCGTGGTGTTGTGGATCCCATGAAATTAAGAGTGACACTCAGTATGTTTGATTTATGTTTCAATTTAATTGGATGATTGGTTGAAAAGCTTACTCAGTACGGTAATTTATTGTTACTTCTAAATCGGCAATTATGGCCTGTGGTCTGATAAAGAAAGGTTTAAGCTAATATTATGTGTGATTTGTGCAATTTGCGAAATTTGATCTAATTTGCATAGATAAATCTTAGCTATGCAATAATGCCTCATTTATTATCTATCTGTCCTCAACTTACCTTAAGTCATCATTGAAGCATGAAACAAGTCAGTAAACAGTAAAATGTCAATCCTTAGCTTTTCTTTCGCATCTTCATTATCTCATAAAAGAAGTCTTTGGTGCTTGGCTCTGGTGCATACTTGTAGGATGAGAAGATGCCTGAGAGCTCTATACATGATCTGGCACTTGATCTAGTCCTTGCTCTCCAGTAAGTACATCTGTCTGGTTACATTTACTGTTGAAACTGTATTTAATGGGGATGTGTAGGATCACAATATGGCTTTAAAGTATAGTAGCATCTGAACTGCTTAGGATTGATTTGTCCTTCTGGATTTTGATTCGGGCCGTCCAATCCTTTTGTTTCAGAAGATTTTTTAATGCAAAATCAATCAATTGCCTGCTGGGACTGATTAATTATGTGATTTAAAAAGCAAATAAAGATGCTGTTGTGTAACTCTAGTTACCTACATAGGTTAATCCTGAATTGGTCCTTATCGAGGTTCATAATTCAGGAAGGATGTGAATTGAAGTCCAATCTGAACCTGTATGTAAATTGAATATAATCAGATCAGCTACAATAATTTTGTTTAATTTGTTGTGTTTGATGGTCTATACAATATGTAATTATGTATGTGCATATATATTGCTTTGCTGTTCCTTTTACTTCCTGGCATTTTTTAGGTTTATCAAAACAAAGTTTTTATCAGGTACTTGCATTCGAAAGGAGTCGTCTACTGTGATCTCAAGCCATCAAACATTTTGATGGATGAATACGGGCATATGAAGGTAATATTTTATGAGTGTCATGCTTAAAGCATCTTTTTCCATTCTTCAATTGGCATGCTATCTTAATGTTTGCAAATTCTGTGTTTCAGCTATGTGATTTTGGCCTTGCACAGCGATTAAGTGGCACGGAGAAAATCTCTCCCACGGTTCGTTTCTTACATCTCTTCTTTTACACATATATTTAAAAATCTCTAGGCTTTTTTTTTTGTCAGATATTTTTTAAATTTAGCACTACAATTATGTTTCTTTATGCCTAGTTCTAGTTGTGCATTTGTGGGCTTGTTTTTCATATATATTTCTTAAATTAAAATTAAGCCTTTAACCTCTAATTTATTTGTGCATTTTTCCATACTTCTAAGGCATGATTCTGGGATCATGTCAGCAGGCTATGTCAATTTTCAATTAGATAGTAATAAATGTTCACGCAAGTATATCTTTCCTGTTACCATGTGTTACTGCTTGCTGTAGTCCCTGGTAAAAAATAGAACTGCTTGGTGAATTTTTACCTTGTTGTCCATCCCAATATCAAAAGGTCCAAATCACGAGACCTTGTGTCAATCTTTAACTGCATGAGGTCACAACTGTGCATGGTTTGCTGTCCTTACTGCCATATCTATGTCAAGTAGCATCTTACACTTAAGGTGATGCAATAATGCTCCATTAGCTGACCTAAACTTCTTTTCTTTTTGGGCAACACAGTCAATGCGTGGTACACCGTATTACATGGCACCGGAGCTATTTCAGGAAGATGGAGCGCACTCTTATGCATCTGATTTGTGGGCACTTGGATGTGTGCTGTATGAATGCTATGCGGGAAAACCTCCATTTGCACACGGAAAACTTACTCAATTAGTCAAATCCATCATTTTGGACCCCACACCCCCTCTTCCTGACCATCCATCCAGAGCTTTTCAAAATCTGATCGACTCTTTACTAATGAAAGATCCAACTGAGAGGTTGCAGTGGCCTGAGATTTGTGAGCATAGTTTCTGGAGAACCAAACTGGACCCAGTTCCTTTGCCTCTCCAACCTGTACTTACTGAAGTGACTCAACCTTCCTCTAGACCTAGCTCTTTATCAAGACATGGTGAGAGGGTGTTAACTCAGCGGACTCCAACCCAACAGAATCCAAAAGCAAAAGGTGATACCCCCTCAAAAACTTTTAGCACTCCTACAAAGGGTTACTTGCAAAATGGTAGAAGAGCCAGTAACAAACCTCCAGCCAAGGCGGTGAACATCTTCAGGCTTTCTAGAGCCGCTAAGTTGAATTTGGAGAGAGAGAAAGACAAGGAGAACTATAGGCGTGCAGTTGCTAAGGAAGCATCTGAGAACGAGGCTGAGGTTAAGCTTGAGAATAAGGATATGGAATTGGATTTTAGTGAGAATCCAGAGGAAGAAGCATCTGAAGATCCTGATCCGTCAGAAAGTCCTGCATCTGAGACTCCTGCAAGTTCTGGTTCTGAACAAAAGACTCCAACTGGTATGTAACGACTCATGTCAGACATAAATATTTTTAGAAGTTTAAAAAGTACCAGTAAATTCCTCACAATGGTTTTTGAAATACTTGGTGCTAAGGCACTCTACTTGTACTTAGAACCAGTTGTTATGTTTGCTATGTTGAATTTGTTTGTTACCAAAGTATGGAGTTACATAATTGTAGAGGAGCCATCTGGCATGGTAGTGGTGGTACCCACTTGGTCCCGTACTTGACATTGCTTTTGCTTTGTCTTAGTTGTTTTTCCCTGCCAAATTACTTGATTGTGCATTGAACAAAAGGGTGGTGCTACTATTGTAATGAAAAAGGAAGTGGGAGGGAGCATGCTAACTCAAAAGACTGTGAACCCAGCATCTATAGCACAAGCTAGTGTTCTGCCTGGGTTTAAGTACGATATTGTTATGATTTTTTGGACTGATCTTGCCCTTTACAGGTAATGAAGAGCAAAGTGAAGAGACGGACATGCTAATTGAAGATACCACACCCAATGGACCCTCCAGTTCAGGTCATCTTGAGGCGACCTCATCTCCACCTAGTTCAACTCCAAGGAGACCTCAGGGGGGCAATAAATTAACTCCACAGACTTGCCCCAGTTCAGAATCACCAAGTGACTACACTCAGGTTTTTTGGCACCAGTCAGATCTTTCAGTCAAGCCTGTAATGCCTGGTAGAAAAGTTGACAAATCTCTGGATTGTGTATCCTCCCTTCCTTTTGAAGCCATCTCGCCTGAGGACTATGCTAAACTACCCCAAGAAAGACTTAATGCGCTAAACAGTCAAATTCTGCATGCTTTAAGTGGGGTCTCTCCGGTATCAGAGAAACAAAATGTACTGAGATACCTTGAAATTCTCAGTGCAAATAGTGATTCGGCCAATATTTTAACTAGCGGGCTAGTCATGCTGCTGCTCGTGAAACTGCTCAGACAGTCCAAGGCACCGGTACTGAGGGTCCTGATTGCCTCGGTTATTGGTTTGCTAATTCGGCACTCTACTGTTATCGAGGCTGATCTGGCGAAGTCTGGGATAATAGGGGCTTTGACAAATGGTCTGAGGGATAAATTGGATAAGCTCAGGAGGTTTTGCATGGCTGCTTTGGGAGAGTTGTTGTTTTACATTTCAACACAAGGTGAACAGAATGGACGAGATGGTAATGTGCTAGTATGGCAGGTGAGAATTTCTCCAGCAAGTGTTTTTTCTCATCCTGAATTAAGCATCAATAGTGCAGTAATACAAGTTAAGAAGTATAAAAAAGAGAGCTAGATGAAAACCTAAGAAAAAAAAGATAAAGCTAGCTTATACACATCTGAAACGTTTCCAATACTAGGCAAACAGTTGTTGGACAAAGTTGCTATCTGTGATTAAAAGAAAATGAATTCTCTGCCCATGAATTCATTTATTGGCTGTGACAAATTTTCAGTTTTGTAAAAGCACTGATTATTTTGCAAAACAGCACCCATTTTTAATTTACATGGAAGGATATAACCTAGTAGTCCTTATGTTCTGATGATTATTCTTTCTTGGAGTTCCTCTTTCTAGTACTTTGGCTAATCCTATTAGTCCTTTCTTTTTTCTTCTCATTACTAGTGATAAGGCAGGAGTTTTAGAGAAGACGAGATTTTAAAGAAGAATTAAAAGAATAGGACCTTAATGTAAAAGATATCATTCTTATTTATGTAAAGAGTATAATTTGGGATTAGTAAACTAAGGGCAATTTTTTTTTTGTAACACCTAGCTTTGTAGTTCATGCTCGTTTCTTTGCATACCACACATAATGAGTGCTTTTCATCTGGTGACAATTAGTTTGGTATTTGCATAAATGTGTTAATTTCATATTGCTAATCATGAAAATAATTGCAATGAAACAGGTCCCAAGTTCGTTGATCGCACTCATCTCTTCATTACTTAGGAGGGGTGAGGATGACCTCACACAACTATATGCTCTTCGCACCATAGATAACATATCAACCCAAGGGGCTGACTGGACCTCTCGTTTTGCATGCCAGGACTTGATCTCAAACCTCACCTACATCTACAAATCCACTGGAAAACAAGAATCCACTAGGCTAATTGCGGGGTCTTGCATGGTCCGACTTGCTCGCTTCAGCCCCTCTTGCACTCAATATGTATTTGAAAAGTTGTCTCTCAAGGATATGGCTGGTACGCTGCTGAAAGGAAACCCTAGAGAGCAGCAGATAGCGCTGAACCTTCTTAACTTGGCGTTGATCAATGCTCAGACTGTACCTAATATGAGTCGGCACATGCTTTCGCTGGCTGAAGAGAAGCAGCTAGTACCAGGCATTATTTCTATTATTGAGCAAGGAAGTGAGGTCTTGCGTGGGAAAGCACTACTATTCTGTGCTCTTCTATGTAAAAACAGTAGGCGGTGGTTGCCACTTTTCTTCTGCAATATAAAGCTGCTGTCTGCAATTGATCGGTTAGGAAAGGAGAAGAACGAGTTCATTCAAAAGTGTACCCAATCGTTTGTCCAGGTGGTAGTGTCTGTGATACCTGGTTTGCTTGAGACGGTATTTGGAGAGGTACAACAGCTGATGGGAGCTAGAAGGCATGGTGTGTTACATCAGCTGACTGGACGGGGTAATAACCCTAAGACCACCATGAATTTGTTCCCTGTGATTATTCACCTTCTGGGAAGCTTATTATTCAAGCGTCAGGTGGTTAGCAGCCATGTGATTGTACAGTTGGCAAATCTTATCAAGCTTTTTGAAACACCATTTGCGGTATGTTATCTACACCTTTAACTTTCCATATCCATTTTTCCACCATGCATGGATGCAATGCTGTCAACTTTGAGGGCAGTGTCCTAGTCATGTCAAGTAATTGTATTCTGCTGGTATGAGCAGGCATTGGATCTATTTCAATAGTAATTTATTCATTTTGTCTCGTGCTATATTTGATGAATGAAGTATGGTTGACAAGGAATACATAACTGGTCTGTCTTTGTGTGCAAGTTTTTGTAGAAAATTAGGTGTTTAGTCTGGGATTTTTGGTTTACTAAGAATTGACTGGTAATTTATTGGTTTTGTAAGTTTAGATTGTCAGGGCACTGGCAGCCAGTATGATGTGCCACTGCTATCTCTTAGCATATTCATAGCAGTTTTTGTTGATATGGTACGGTTGATCAGCTTGGTAGAATGGTAGGTGCAATTTGAGATATCCTAATTGGAGAATAATTGAAACATGGACTCAAGTGCATTCCAATATAAAATTGATTAGAAAGCTCCTCAGTTACCAAATATGAGAACAAAAAGAAAAAAAAAAAAGACTGGAATATGAGGAAAATTATACTGACAATTTCTTTTTGTCAAATATTTCAGGGCAGAGATGATATTCAGATAACCCTACTCCGAATACTCGAGTCAATAACTGAACAACCTGATTTCATCCTGAGTGACCATCGAGTGCTCACTAGCCGGATCCTGCCAAGTCTGTGCATTTTGTACAAAGGAAACAAGGATGACAATGCACGGTTTCTTTGCCTAAAGATACTATTCGATACCATGGTTGTAATCTGTAGTGACACATCACTGACTGCAGATCCACAGGTCACAGAGGATCTGAAGTCTATTTCCCAAACTTACTTCCTCCCTCTCTATCCCAAAATGGTCGAAGAGGAAGACCCGATCCCGATGTACGCACAGAAGTTTCTAGTAACTCTAATCGAATATGGTTTTGTAAATGTCTCAGATATTCTTCATCTGAGAACTGTCGCACAATGCTTCCTTTTTTTAGCCGGTGACCTTTCAAATGCAAATGTGAGTAATGTGAAGCTGTGTTTGGCACTTGTATCAGCCCCTGAAATGGATCCCAAAATTCTGTCAGAATTGCGGGTTGTCAGGAAAATCGGAAACCTTCTGGAATTTGTGAATGCCAAGGAAATGGAGGACTTTCTCCAGCCGACTTTAGATTTGTGCAGGGCATTTATTCTGTGTGGAATTGGAAGAAATAAAGGCGAGGCTCTTTCCAAAGAACCGGCTTTGTTGTGTGACAGTGGGTTTGATATGAGTATGGCTGTGCACCAACGGCACTCTATTAATGATATAGGTGATTTTGGATTTAATATGGGGATATTTCTAGAATTGGCAGGGAGTTCTGAGCCACAGATTGCTGATCTGGCATCAGACTCTGCTGTTTTGCTATTGCGCGCGGCACCTCGAGAAGGTACCATGGGCTTCTTGACCTATCTCCCAAAGGTAGCTAATTTGATGCAATCCTTGAATAATGAGGCATCCCGGTTGGAGTTGTTACGTATAATGTATGCCCTGGCCTTCGGTTGTAGACAATACCTGGCTCATGCAATGATCTTGTCCATAGCGGTACCGGTTCTGGTACAGGTAGAGACTTTTGTTTCTACTCTAAAACAGTCAAATCTGACAGGTGTTTCAGATGCTGCCTCTTATTTGAGCATGGAGTTGGAAAGAATGCCTCACTGTATGTGAGAATTAGTGAAGTTACAATGTCTATTTCCTGTATTTCTGTCAAGCATATTTTTAGAAATTTGTAGAAAAAAAGGCACCAGAGCTGTAGCAATGGAGCATGCCTTTTTGTGTCAAAACTGTAATTGCTCCCTCAACAAAAATTTGTACGTTAATATACGTTCATTGTCTTTTTATTACCATAATTGGAATCTTGGTAAAACGTACAAGTATATCTAGAACTTGATTTTTATTATTATTTTATTTTTTTGACGAATTTATATGGTTTACTACACCAGTGGCTGTCCATTTCATTCAAATCACATTACACATTAAAATGATATTTTAACTTGGTTTTAGAAGAAAAAAAATCAACTGTTTTTGCTCATTAGAACCAGATTTTACATTTTGATCTTTCTAGATTTTGAAACTTATTTAGTATTTTTTTACAATTTTATTTTAAAACTTTTACATTTATTAAATAAAAAATCCATGTACTTTGATATTCGTACAATTTACTGAGTTAAATGACTAGTTTAACGACAAGGGAAGAATTAAATTTTAATTCATTTTAGGAAGGTTATATTTGGTTGTTTTGAGAAGGTTTAATCCGTAGGTAGAGACTAAACATGATTAATTTAGAAGTAGAGGATGTCTTAGGATTTCAGACATGAATTACGAGTTTGAGCAAAAAAAAAAGGCCAAATGAGATGATTTTAACAGGCAAATTACAAGAGGTTTGAGGAAGTGTTACTAAACGGTTACTTTTCAGCATGATCAATCGATCTTAATAAACTAATATGCACTGTTAAAAATACATATATAATTTTTTAACTTTATTTAAAATGTATTCAATTTTTTTCTGAATTAACACAACACCAGACAGTTTCGACTCACAGGTAAGAACCAGGTCAGATTTTTTCATCTATAGCATTAATTTTACATACTACAGGTAAAGAAAAATGGCAAAGGCAATGTAGTTAAGAGTGGAAAAAATATGTCATGACTAGCATACAGTAATTTTGGTTTGTATTATGTCATTTTGTGATTAAGTTAATTTTTTACGTGTCATGCCGTGCTGCGATGAAGTTAATTTTTCACATGCCGTGATCAAATATCAAGAGTTAGTCATGGCAAGCGAATGGTCATATCACGTGAGTCATGCTATGTTCAAATATGTCGTAACCAGATGTGTCTTATGTGATCATTTGATCATAATTTAAGTTAGTTTAATCAAGATCAATATCTAATGATCCTAATTGTACGTGATTTGTATGACCACGTTTCATGCTGTAACTAAATCTTTCACACAACAAGAGTGAAAGTTTTAAAAAATAATCATGACATGCGTGCTGTTCCGTACCGTACTATACCGTGCTTTACTGTAATAGAGCCGGCTTTGCAGCTCCGCTGTGTCATTTTTCCCACTCTGTAATTCTCATAGTCCCATAGGCATGGTTGAGGTCTCGCAACAAATTAAACCGCTACATATCTGGGTACAAAAGCATCGTCTCAGAAGAACGAACTCCCCAAAAAGAATCGGGAGCAGTCAGATACTCCGATCAGAATCGAACCAAATCTGTCCGATGCAAGTTAATAACCGTACGATTCGCATTGAAATTCTCGCTTACAATATCAAGTCGTGTTGATCAAGTTCCCACGAACTCGTTTCGAGGCCATCAGACAGAATTCACATCCTCTCAGGGTACCTCAATCGAATCGGACAGCTCAAAAGTGGAATTTTTAACTTAGCACGAATCTCGAAGCAAAAATAATACAGCGCCAGTGCCATCCCGAGCAGGAACAGGCTGAGATTAAATCTGGACCGTCAATTAGACAGCCCCTCCCTCACTCTCCCAACAAAACGCCAAAAAAGAAGGGAAACGTTTTTCTCAGTTGTCACTTCAACCTCTCTCATTCCTTTCGCTCTCGCCTCCCGCCTGTTCCGAAAAAAATTGCGAGGGAAGACCTAAAGCTTAAACCCTACATTGCTCCTTTTCAGGTTTGGTCGCTTTCGATGCTATTTCTACCCGATACTATGGCGATCATTGTTGATTTTTGTCTCATTTTGTCTTTTAGCTATTTCGCTTTTCCTTTTTTGGGTTGCCACTTGGTTTGGTTTCTAAGGTCTAGCTCAGAAGATAATAGAGGAAGGTAGGGTAGGGTAGAGGAGAGGAGAGAAGAGAGAAGCAAAGAGTAGGGGAAACACACTGTATAAACCTGGTCATTTTTGTACTATAAATTGAGGTGTAAAATTTGATCTCCTCTCTTCCCCATTCTTTTGTGGTGGCCAAAAGAGACGGAGCTGAGGGGCACTTGAACAATTTTGTTGATATTTTGTGTTTTTGTGGAGAAGATTTCAATTCACAACAAACTAACACATAAAATAACCTAACAATGGTTTGGTACTGTATGTCACATTGAAAAAGGTTAAAATGATCTTTAAGCTTAATTTTTTTCCCCACTCAAGTGCAGTTCATTGTGTCATGCAAACATATTAAGCCGCCACCACTCACCAATCAATCTCAATTGAATTTAATTTTCTGTGTTTTCTTTCCATTTTTGTTTCTCAATCGCTTGATTAAGGCTAATTTGATGTTAATATGTATTTGTAAACATCAATTGACAAGGCAAAATAGCTTTAAGAAATAAATGCACAAGCAAGCAATAAAGTCAAATGATTTGTCAGTCAAGTCCCTTTCATGAAATACTGACAAAAAGAGAGAGGAGATTTTTGGCTTGGGTTTGAACTTGGTTCTATATTTGCTTCAAATTGAAAAGCTCTAAACTGTCATTTCACCTTTCGTATCATTACAAAAAGCACAATTGCAAATTTGGAGCTTCAATTTGATACACTGCATTGCATGCTTCCTTTTAGAAATGCTCTTTAGGAGCTTTTTTTTTTCTCTCAGAAAGTTGTGGTGAAATAGTGATGTCTGGTAGTGACAATACATTACAAGTAAGAAGTTTCCATATCCAAGAGGATCGCCAATTCCAAGTTTCTGCGGGGTAAGAATGTACATTTGCTCACGCTCCTTGTTTTCTTACCAATTTCAATATTGCCACAAGCATATTAGTAAACCACTACCGGGAAGATATTGTATATGCCATGTGGCGCTAGATTCTTACTGGCTTCCAACGATGTATATCAATCTACTATTTTTATTTTATTTGCTAAATTTTGTTTTGCAATATCCTTTGGCTAGTTATATGTTTAACTATAAGGCGTGCTTAACCTAAATGATAGAAATAATATTTAGTTTTTCTCCCTTGAATGCTTTCCTCATGTAACCTTGTTGGAAAATATGTAGGGGTGAAGATAAAAAGAAAAAGGTGCCCAGAATCTTTGGTTGGGGACTACGGAGGTTCAGCACAATAGGTTGGAGATATAAACTATGCTCAACTTGTAGGGTTTATCATACCAGCATGTTTGAGCAAATCAATATATTTTCTTTCTTGATATGCTGATCTATATCTTGATTATTAAATTTAGATGACATTGTCATGAAGAATTTTAACTGAGTCAATAGCTGACTTGCTCAAGCTTGTTTATAGTTAAAAAATGTGTTAAATTATAAGGTTTGCCAATCTTATTTTTTAATTCTATTTTTTTTTCAGTTTGTGAAAAGATCGAGGCTAAAGGAAGAACAACCTATAAAAAGGTATAATTGTATCCATCCTTTTGCTATCTTTTTTCCTGCAATGCACACATTCACAGACAGGTAGTGGACCTGTACTAGTTAGTATTGGCAAGACCTGAATTTACTCTTATTTATTTTTATTTTTTTTATATTGAGGAGGAGGATAGTGCAGTTACTTTTTATTCCTTTAAGCCTTTAACCCCCCCGGCCCCCTCTGTTCCCCAAAAAAAAGAAAAAAAAGGGAGAAAAAAAATGTTATTACAACAGTGTGGCTCACACTACTGGTTGGTTCTGATACTTGGTGTGTGGTAGCAATTGATGTCACCTGGTTATTCTATGAAGATCAGTTTGTAGTAACTTCTAATAAATTATGTGAAAATGTTTTTCAACAGTACAATTCCAAGGTTTTTTTTTCATAGTAGATTGTAAGAGTTCGCGATAACAATTTTCTCTGCATCCCTGTAAAGGCATGAAATATCTAATCTAAACCTGCAAAACAAAATACTGGAAATATTTCTTCCATATGCTTTTCTACCTTGATTCATGTTCTGTGTCCTTTTTGTTATCATATGATATCCGGTACCTTTTGTGCTCAAGGGATATAAAGATATACGGCTTTGTTATTTTTGCAAATGCATCATATTCCTATCTTAATTTTTTTTAAAATATTTTTTGAGTCTGTTGTCTGACCTTCTTCAATTTGTTGATGTATTATAGGTCTCAGAAGAAATTCTTTCAGATATTAACTGCTTGGAGAGCAGTAGCCAGCAAATAGAGGTTCATTACTGAAAACCTAACTAATAAAAAAAATCACAATCTTTGTACCAGAAAGGCCATTTTTATATCTGAGATTGCGGTCCTTGCTTAATATGCAAGGTTCAATTAGCATGAATCCTACAAACAAATTACAGTAACTACAGTTATTTTGTTTAACATGAAAGCTGTCTTCTAATTAACTAGTTTGATGAGAAAAACTTGCGTCGAAGAATATATGATGCATTCAATGTTCTGGAATCTATTGGAATTATTGCACGTGACAAGAAAGAGGTATGGTGGATCGGCTTCCCTCATACCAAATCTGAATATGTTCAGAGGTTGCAGGTGAGGTTTTCTTTTCTTGTTTTTGCCTTTTATTTCTTTCACCTTCAAGCTAAAATTCAAATAGTATCAGTTGACAACCCCTGTGCTGTATACCTGTTAGCCTGGATATTAGTAGTATCTGTTGGGCATAGTACACTGCAATTCCACCAAACGTTGTGTTTCTCTATTTAAAGATGTGTTTAGATTTGGTTTTATGGCTAATTAGGTCCTTCTGTCCCTACCTCTTTTAACCTGCATTGGCGTTAGTGTGTTGCAATGAACATGTTTTAACATCTTTCATAATGCTGCTGTATTTGTTTAGAAGCACCGAAAAGAGCTCTTAAGCAGGATTCAGAGAAAGATGAATTTCTTAAAAGAAATAGAAGACCAAGTAAGATATCTGATGTTTAGTTGACAAACAAGTAGCTGATGCTCTAAATTTGACAAAATCTTGTGTCCCAACAGATTTTATTTGACACTAAGTTTCTATTTTATTCTCAGGTTGGATTTGGTTTTGGGTCACAGGGTTTTGTTGAAGCAATATTTGGGTAGTGGCCTAGATTTTGATTCAGGTTTAGGTTTGGTTCGGTTGCTGGCATTTCAATGCACTTTTGAAGTTTGGGTTTAGGTGGTTTTGGTTGGCTCAAAATTTGCCAGCTCATCAATTTACACAGAGATGAATCAAATATGCATCATCTCGTACCTGGTTCTCTACTTGAAAAAGAAATAAAATATGCAACAAATGTATTTGGAAGTCTCTTTCCAGGAGACTGTCAGGGGCATTTTAGTTTACAAAGAAAAACTCATACCCACTTTGAACATGATTTCTTTTCATTTTATTCTAACTTTGTTGATTTTTTTTTTCTGTTTGATTGTTCAATATAGTACTTGGATCTCCGTAATCTTGCTTCCCGAAATCAAAAATCAGAAAGGCCAGCAAGTGCATCTAGTGGTGTTGCTTTGCCTTTTTTGCTGATCAAGGTACGTGTTTTTTATTATAAAATATAATATTTCAGTAATATTGCATAACTGAACTGTAGCAATACTAGTTCACATAATATCTTTTGCCTGCTTGTGCTATTAACTTTTTGCTTCCTATTGTACTTATACAGTGGTAATAGTATTTTCCTTCAAATACAGACACTTTACCCCTACTCTTATAATTTATCTTTCTTTTTTAGGTTTAGCAGTAAACTAAAACCAAGCATACAGTGAATATAATTGTTAAGCTCTGTTACGGTGATTTTATCCTTTTTAAGGTTAATTGGTCATTTAAGTACCAAAAATAATGGGTCTTAGTTGCCAATACAGCTGATATGGGCCGCATTTACAGATGCAGAAATGAAGTTATTAGTGTAATTTGAGGGTAAAAACTTGCTTTGCACTCTTATGCTTTGAAGGAGCTTACTCGTGCAATTTTCACTTTCTATGCCCACACTACTAAAACATATATTGATAAAATGCTTCTTTTGTTATATTTATTTTCAGACAAGCCCATTGGCAACTGTGGGAATAGATATCTCAGAAGATACACGCCTGGTTCATTTTGAATTCAACGGGTATAATTTGTTAATCTTGATTAGAGTATTTTCTTGCTCGTGCTTAAATTGTGTCTTTATAAAATGCCCTTCTCATGGTTCATTGAAGTACCCCTTCATATAATATAAGCAAAGAAACAAGGTTGCTTTTTGTGGAAAAACAGTCTGTGACACCTTCTATGAACATTACTAGTTTTAACTAGAATAAGAAAATGGGGACGATTTGTTCACTGAGAGAATTTTGATACAATCCTCTTATTAGAATACATTTCTTGTTTCAGAGGGACAAGTTGCGATATATAATTCTGGAAGCATGAACAGCTTGTTAGTATTGCGTTTCTTTTTTTTGAGTTAATGGTGATATTTTATTTCCATTTTTTTTTTCCTTTTGCAGAACACCTTTTACCATGCATGATGATGCATCGGTGCTTAAGGCAATGCGATTCCAAGCGGAAGGAAGACCTGAAAATGTGGACCTGATAATATTAGATGGTTCGCATTTGATGTCTCCATCAATGTAGAATACAACCTAAAACACCAACTTGCAAGTATACATGGATACTTCCTAAAGGTATCTTGTCATTTTGTGGGTATAGTTCTATTAAGCAGCTCATTTTTGTATAGCTTTAGATATATTTCACAATTAGTAATGTGCCTTAGGAAAGCTGCTCCCCTGATTTATTCCTGCATTTAATCATGTACTAATTAGGCGTTATTGCACTTCAATATATAGATTTAAATGTTTCTGCCCTTTTAGCATTTGTCAAAGTTTTGTTGTAATTGATTTTAATTATAGAAGGGTGGATAGTTAACAGTCAAGTATTTTGTAAAGGATTAGAGATGTCCAAAGGTACTTTTTTCTCTAATTTCTCTAAATTACCCCTGAGTTGTTATCATCAGTTCTATTTTAGATTCTTTTTATAGGAATTACTACGTGCAAATAAAAGACAACTGGTTTTGATCTGAGGTTTCTGTTAAGAGCTCTCAGATTATATTAAACGAAAGTCTCACAACTTTAGTTTTGATCAACGTAATAAAAAAATGCTTGTACTGCAATCATAAATTGTTTTAGCTGAATTTGCCCTTAGAAACTTAAAATTTGAGCAGTTCTTTTTTAAAAACTGAAAAGATTGCGAAATATTATGAATGTTGAACAAGAGAACAAGTGCACGTATACACCATATGATAAATGGTCGGGGGCAGACTTAGCATGTAACATGTAACATGGGGTCAGTCACCTCTCTTTGGATTTTGAGTTTAGCGATGATCTATCGGTATTGATTGATTTTGTCTTCTTTAAAATTTTTTTACTCTCCTCTGAATATTTAATTTATAATTTGAATTAAATTTAGTATTAAAATTAAAATAATTTTTTAAAATTATGATTGATTATTAAAATTATAAGTCATCAGCGATTACAAGTCCGAACATTAGAAAATATAAGTGATTTGATATTTATTTTCCATCGCTGATTCTGATTCCGTTCCTGGAAACGGTGGACTAACCCAGAATGTCACGAGTCTGCTGTCATTCAAAGGATTGCAGAGACCACGTTATTCCAAATCTAATCTTTCATTTATTTTGAGATTTGTGCACAAAAAACAACTTTATTGAGATGTGTGTATTTTAAAATATGAAAGGTCGGATTTGAAATAACAGGGTCCTGCAATCCCCTTGAATCGCAGCAGATTTATTTCCTGAAATATCTGATATCTCACATTTTCAGATATATAAACTCGGATCAAATTTTTGTTGGTGTTTATTCGGAATGCTGGAGTCAGTATGTACTTTGCGATTCATGCACAAATAATTTGAACGGTCTAAATTTTCCACAGATCCACTTGAATTTTGAGATATCTACGAATTCAATCGATGTAGACACAACTTGTCCACATTTGAAAGTCTTTAGCATGTCACAATTAATGTAGACATTCCTAGTGGATACTACTAAATATTTTATTAAGAGCTCAAGATTAATTAATATATATTAATTTAAGAGGAAGGTTCAATTGCCTTCATTTTTTTTTACTTTCATCTGTCTTTATTTGTAAAAGCTTTAGTAGCTCAGAATTTAAAATTTAAAAGTCTAAATAAAACCGTTAGATATGATTCACATTATTTTTTTATGCACGGGTAAAAAATATGACATTTCAACTTTGTTTCGGTTGTCATTAAGAGCTTGTAAAAACATACTAATATGAATAATTTTTAAACCTTGATTTTTCATCTTATTGATTCACATATGAACAAAACCGAAATGTGATATTTTTTATGAGCACATAGAGAAAATAACATAGATCACATCTAACGGTTTTATTTTGACGTTTATGATTTAAATTTAATTTATTAACATTTTAAAAATGAAGGCATAGTGGACACAAAAAAAATGAAAATATTGAACCTCCTCTTAATTTAATTTAATTATTACATTCAAACTAATAATTTCGTAACCTATCATTCAATAAGGTACATTAAACGTGTTTTAACTAGTCAAAAGAATAACCTTCCTATTAACATCAATAGAATTAATGGAGGAAATGATTTTCTCATTCATTACACCATCCTTTAAATTTTTATTATAATTCAATAACCCATTTTGCAGCGGCACAAGAAGAAAATTAAAAAAATATATATGTAAGAGAGATTTCCACATTATTATCCCATATAAAATACCGATTTTTTTATTTTTATCCAAAATTTAAATTAAATTTCAAAAATTAACTAGTTTGACTGTGAAATTTTAAATCTACCCAAACCAGTTAACCGTTAACCGGACCAAATTTCCGGTTAACGGTTTAGCGGACCAAGGGTTCGGTTAACGGTTTAGCGGACCAAGGGTTCGGTTAACGGTTAACCGGATTCGTTGGTTTGGTTAACCGTTAACCGAATCCGATTTTTTTTTTTTTTTACTTTTTTTTAAAACAGAAAATAAAAAAAAAATTCTATTGAAAATATACATGAAAATTAGTATTTAGATTTATCAAATTTACACCAAAAAAATTTGTAAATCATATATGAAATTTCAAAATTATAGAAAAATACACATACACATACACATATACATATACATATACATATACATATACATAAATAATATACGGTTACCAATTTTTTATTTTTTTTACTTTTTTTTAAAACATAAAATTTTAAATTTTTTTATTTTTCTATTGAAAATATACATGAAAATTTGTATTTAGATTTATCAAATTTACAGCAAAAAAATTTGTAAATCAAATATGAAATTTAAAATTATAGAAAAATTTAAATTATATATGAAATTTAAAATAATATGTATATGTGTATGTATATGTATATGTGTATGTGTATTTTTCTATAATTTTAAATTTCATATTTGATTTACAAATTTTTTTGGTGTAAATTTGATAAATCTAAATACGAATTTTCATGTATATTTTCAATAGAAAAATAAAAAAATTTAAAATTTTCTGTTTTAAAAAAAAGTAAAAATAAAATAAAATTGGTAACCGTATATTATTTATGTATATGTATATGTCTATGTGTATGTGTATGTGTATTTTTCTATAATTTTAAATTTCATATTTGATTTACAAATTTTTTTGGTGTAAATTTGATAAATCTAAATACAAATTTTCATGTATATTTTCAGTAGAAAAATAAAAAAATTTAAAATTTTCTGTTTTAAAAAAAGTAGAAAAAAAAAAAAATCGGGTTGGGTTAATGCTTAACCGAACCCATTGGTCCGCTAAACCGTTAACCGAACCTAGGGTCCGGTTAACCGTTAACCGGAAATTTGGTCCGGTTAACGGTTAACCGGTTTGGGTAGATTTAAAATTTCACAGTCAAACCGGTTAATTTTTGAAATTTAATTTAAATTTTGGATAAAAATAAAAAAATCGGTATAAAATATCTAGCAAGTGTTAAATGATATTCTATCAATCTCTTTCATGATTTACATGGTATGAATACCTGACTTAATACAATTAGTTCTCATTAACTTCTAACAGAACGATTGAAATTCAGTGTCTATTTAGATATAGAAAGTCTGTTTTGAGATTCGTGCCAGATTAAAACTTGACAACCATATCTAATTGTACCATATATTGTACTGGATCTGAATTCAACATATACTGGAGTAATTACAACATTTTTTTTCTCAGTGAAATAAATTTCTATTCTAGCAGTTCCCCTGCCGATTATTATTATTTTTTTTATTGTTGGAATTAAAATAAAATAAAACGAAAACCTACAAAATCACGTATTCTTACAAAAATGATTTTGCTTTTTTTTAGATAGGTAGAAAATCAGTTGATCTAAAATATTATGTACCATTCAGATATTTAATTTTTTACCTATCTAAAAAATTAGTAAAATTTTTTCAAAAATGTAAAATTTGGTCTTCGAACACATTTATATGGAGAACAAAATGAACGGTTCGGATTGACTGTTAAAATTTAAAAAACTTGAATATTAAGCCATAACACCGTAACTCTCTATACTATCCATAGCACCCCAGCCTTTCTCTCTCTCTCTCTCTATATATATATATCATTCTACTTCTTTTTTGAAACTTAGTTTAAAAGTCTTGAGATTCTACTTCTTTTTTGAAACTTAGTTTAAAAGTCTTGAGATAAAGAGTCCTCTCAAAAAAGTCTTGAGAGAAAGAGTCAAGAGTACATGGTTCAGGTACCGTGAGGAAATTGGATATCTTTGTCAGCGTATTGTGACTTCTCCTCCAAGGGTCGTTAAATGGGTCATGACGCCATTGCCTTTAGCTCTTGGAGGAAAACGTGAGGAAAATAGGTCCTCGACGTATTGCGATTTGTCTCTAGCATCATGACTAGTATTGTCTGAAATTTTTGTTAATAAAAAAACTCAAATAAATATTTATAATAGAGAATGAATATGAGATTTTTCGAAATATAGAAAAAATATGCTAGTTTATACTGTTTTTTGGACACTATAGACTATTATAGTCAAAACTAGTAATATTAAATCACCACACTTATTAATTAACTAAAAAAAATATTCTGACCGTTATTAATAGTCACGGTCAGAAATGGCATATAAATTTACAAAGCCAATGTTTATTTCGTGAAAATTGATTGCCTGCACGTGATTGATAGTCATGATCAGAAATTTTTTAGTTTTTTAGTTAGTTAATACATGCGGCAATTAATATCGCTAATTCTAATTGTAATAGTCTATATAAACATTATACACAATCACAATCACGTTTTATCTCGAAAAAAATTAGATTCGTTTTTCATTCTTAAATATTTATTTAATTAATTTTGTATTAATAAAATTTTTGGCTAGTATTGCAACCCTATCTGAAACCGTGAGGAAATTGGGTATCTTGGTCAACGTTGACTCTCCAGTTCTTGTCTCGCATAGAAATCGTCTCCAGTTAAAAATCAGTAGCTTTCACTGTTCCCGCTCTCCAGCAAACACATACTTTGACAAGTGAAGCTGTGGAATCCCAATCATAAACGATGACGCCACTAACCGCAAGTCCAGACGCGGCTGTCTTTCTTCCATCTCTTCTCCTTCTTCTTCTCTCTACCCATTCTCCACGGAGCGATACTAGTCATGATGCCAGGGACAAGTCACGCGCTTTCTCCGGACTCTGCGCAAACGGTGGCTGAGAGAGCTGTGGCGACTGTGGGGTGTGGCTACGACTTGACATCCGACCTATGGCTGCCACGTGTCAAGACTGGACGAATTCTGGATTTTGGCTGTGATCGGATGGTGTTGCGTGATCTGTTCTTGCCTGGTGGTGTCGTGGTTAAGGGGGTGCCTGATGTGATTAAGTCTGATAAGGGTGAGAGGATAAGGTTTCGCTCTGATGTTGTTTCTTTTCATCAGGTAATTTTTTTTTTAGGGAATTTACATTGTATAAATGTTCAAGCATCTATTGAGCTAAAATTATCCTCAATTTAAAGCATTTTAATCGTATAAAATTCAAACTTTGAATTGTGAATATAGGTATGAAGTACATGTGACACACTTTTGTTTATTTTATTTTTTCAATTTAAAGATGGCAGAGCAGTTGAACCAATCGCTTTCTCTAAGCGGTAAAATTCCCTCGGGATTGTTCAACTCGATGTTTGATTTCAAGGGCTGCTGGCAGAAAGACGCAGCTTCAACAAAGAGTGTTTGCTTTGATGGATGGTTTGTTGAATTATACAGTGTAGAGATAACAAGGTCTCGTTTGTTGTTGCAAGAACAAGTCAAGAGGGATGTGCCTTCCACCTGGGACCCACTGGCATTGGCAAAGTAAAAGCTTTTCTTCCCCGCACCTTCTTCTTTTTCCTTCCCTTTGGGTTGGTTTTGGATTGGGTGTGTGTGCTATTTTAATTTCCAGTTGCTTGTCCTGTAGTTTATTAGTATGCCTAAGACCTAGCAAGCTTTAATGGAGCATTGAATATTATTAGCTCCAGACCAAAAACACAAAAAATTGAAGGTGTGATGGACAGCTGATTGCCAGTACCACTACTGGTTTGTAGCTGCTACTTAGGTACATTACTATTATGTATCCACAAGGGGTGACCGCAATGTGTTATTTTTTATAATACGGGGCCCTCGAGTTTGGTGTTCCATAAGCCTGAATTTTCTTGGCCTATGCAGCTAAAGTATTAAGAAAAACAAAATTAGTTAGAAAGAACCATCTAAAATATAAAACTATTAATTTTGATATTTGGTTTTTGACTGGCATTTGATACTGTTTCCAAGTGGACCTGATTGGTATGACTTCAGTGTTGAGTAAATAGCTGTTGAGTAGATAAGCCTAATTCTTTGCTTATATTCTTCTGTGTTATACATGTTTTTCATGTTGTCAATTTCAGCTTTATTGAGAAATATGGCACGCACATAATTGTTGGAGTGAAGATTGGTGGGAAAGATGTTGTTTATTTAAAACAGCTGCAAAACTCCTCTTTGTCGCCGTCAGAAGTGCAAAGTCTCCTGAAAAAAATAGCTGATGAAAAATTTGCAGAAGATTTTAGGGAAAATTTGACTGCCAGCTCTAGTGAACCACCAAGAAAGTGCAATGTGAGCAATAACAAGTGGTGTTACTTTTTCTAAATGTAGCAAGTTTATTCTGTTACTTCCTGAACAAGTTGTACCTGATCAATATATCCTAAACATGGATTAGATACTGCCTTTCTCTTTCCATAGTTTCAAAATTACATTACATACTTTCTTTCTCATCAATTGATTGAGAAAGAAAGAAAGAAAGAAAGCAATAACGTGTGGGGTTATTGGGCATGATGTGAATAAAAGTTCCTTGGAATAATATTCCTACCTTGAGCAGCATGATAATGCCTCTTAGAATTGCTATAAGACACGTAATGTTATGCTTTTCAGGACTACCTCAGCAATATGTTACCAGTTAATAATCTGCGCAGGTCAAGCACTGTTGTTCACTTGAAGAAGGAGGTAAGTTTTTGCTCTAGGTGAAGAATTTTTTTTCTGCTGTTATTCTGGTGTTTAATATGATATTTAATCTACAACTGCACATAATTGATATTTAATATTCAAAATTCAAGCATCAGAAATGGTTAAAAGTGATAGTAAACTTGTTCTCAAGCTAGCTTGGAGCCACGTTTCATTCTACCTTTTATGTTAAGCAGTTCACATTTAACATTTTTTTTTTCCTGTCTGAAAATGTAGGATATAGTTTCAATCCATGTCAGGAGAGGAGGTGTTAATACAGGTCAACGCCATGGTGCATGGCTTTCCTCATTGCACAATTCTCCAGATGTTATATCCATGTCTTTTGTTCCTATTATATCTCTGTTAAATGGGATCATGGGTTGCGGGTTCGTCAGTCATGCAATTAATCTCTACCTTCGATGTAATTCTGCATTTCAAATATAGATTTATGTTGACTTGAAATAATCTTCTTTTATGTTGTGCATATACTTTTTCTTTGATATTTATAAAATTATATTTGCCTTGTATGGGACCATGTTAATACATTTTTGCCCTCTTGAACTCAGACAAGCCACCAATAGAGGAACTTCAACAGTTCTTGGAATTTCAGCTGCCTCGGCAGTGGGCCCCATCTTATGGCGATCTTCCTCTGGGTCCACAGAGAAAAAAACACAGCTTACCTTCTCTCCAGTTCTCTCTCATGGGCCCAAAACTTTATGTCAACACAACTCAGGTAAAACTTTTAAAGCCACTAACCTTCAAAAAGAAAAAAAAACTCAGGTAAAACTAAATATAATTTTATTAGTTGCACTAACTTATTAGGATGGGATCTATCTGAAGAGACAATTATAGTGTATTTAATTCTCCTAATAGTTTCATTGGTTGCATTAACTTCCCTGTCGTTTCTATGCTTGGAATTTTAAATCTATAAAAATGTGGCAGGCTGATTCACAAAACCGGCCTGTTACTGGCATCCGCTTGTATCTAGAAGGTGACCGAAACGACCGATTGGCCGTGCATTTGCATCATCTTGCTTCTCTCCCTTGCTCTTACCAAATCTTTGACGAGCAGGCCTTGTCCGATGATGTCACCTTTGATAAACGTGCCTTTTATTTACCTATAAAGTGGGCCCTCCTTTCACATGTTTGCACTGCATCAGTCCAGTATGATGGCCCAGGAATTGATGAGTGTGCTGCAATAGTGACCAAAGCATGGCTGGAGGTCAAGGAAATTGGTATGAAGAAGGTTCTTTTTCTAAGGCTCGGCTTCTCTAGTGTTGCATCAATGAGGATCCGACGGTCAGAATGGGATGGCAATGATGGCATTTCTCGAAAATCCGGTTTCTCTGCCTTTTCTCTTTCTATCTTTTTTTTTTCAATTTAAAAAAAAAATCTCACAAGTCTTGTTGTGCAAAAATACAGGAAGACTCGATCAAGTATACAATTTCAAGCTAATATGAAATCAAACAACTAACTGTTTTAGGTGGGCTCTTTCCAACCCCTCGAAAGCATTAAAAAGGATGATAATAGCATGATTAGATGATATTTTCTGTTATAAATCAATAATCAATTAAACAAACAAATGAATAAATAAATAAAAATGAGAAGGACAAAATGAGTAACCTTATGTTTTTTTTTTTAATTAAATTACCACTCTGATTCTTGGTAGGTTCTATCTCTGGACTAATCAGTTCAAGATTCAGCAGTAGTCAGGAGCCACAGCAGCCGACAATTCCCAAGGTGGAGGTGAACTCGGCTATTTTCCCCAAAGGCCCCCCTGTGCCACTGAGAGTGCAAAAATTGTCTAAATTTGTGGATACAACTGAAATTATGCGGGGTTCAGACGACTTGCCTGGTTATTGGGTTGTTACCGGTGCAAAGTTGTGTGTGGAAGGTGGCAAGATCTCGTTGAAAGTAAAGTATTCTTTGTTAATACAAATGATTGATGATGATGAACTATGATCATTTGTAGTTATAATAGGGATTAGGGATAGCATAGTAAATATAGTTTTGTTGTTGTTCCGAGATATCTTATTTCTAAAGGGTAGATGCATACATTGTTGCATCGATTGTTAAATTGTTACTCTCAGTTCTCCTTGAAACAGTATTGATTTGGCCCTATTTTTGTGCAAGTACTTTATGATGAGAGATCAAATGCCTCTAATGTTTTAAATGATCACTTGGAGGAAAAATCAAGGCCTTTAGATGAAAACTGTAAGATAGATTATAGATCTGATGAAGATTTCAGATAATGGTAATTAATAACCAGCATTTTTTAAGTGAATGATTTACTGACAGATCATAAATGCCAAAACTTGCTAATCTAATCAAAAGTAACAAAAAATTGCATTTGTTATATTACAATGATTTTCTTCAAAACCAGCAAGTGGATCTATTTTTGTGCTTCCAGTTTTGAAATTTCATTGAATGGTGTTTAACAGTTAAATGCGAAGTATTGTTGTATTAAGTTCCAGTAATAAGAGATTGCATTACTGCAGCTCTAATTATTTCTCTAGAAGACCACATTTTTGTTTTCTTCTTTACATTGGGATGCTATGTTAATACAGTATGTATGAAATGGTAGATTAACAGGCACAATTTGCATGAAATTTTAGGTATGGGGCAAAACTTCAGCTTCAGAAATGCCTATAAATTGCATAGATGGCAAAGTCATTTAACTTCTATTTTTATGGAAATACCTCTATTGAACTTCTGTTAGTTGTGTGTTTGTACATGTAATACAGTATTTTCATAAGATGTCAGAGAAATCAATAAAGTAAATTATCTCTCATTTATCACGCTAATTACCACCAAAGTGCTAACCCTCGTGTATTGATAAAATGATAGCATATTAATGTGTGTGTTGATTCTAGACAATTTGTGAAGACTTCTTTACATTATTTGTATAGAGTAGGGATACTAAGTTAGGTTGTGGATTAAAGTTAATGAGACTTGAGTTGTTTATTTCAAGTTAAGATGAATTAAATTATTTTTGCTTGGTTAAACTTGGTTGCTCAAGTCATGACTTAATTAGTATATTGCTGCATTTTATGTATATTGTTGCTTAGAAAATGTAATGTTGTATTCAAGACGATAATTTGATTAATGCAGTGTATTATTTTTTTGAGCAAAATTTTCTTATTACTTTGTCCAATTTTAAAGGTAATACTTCAAATTTAATTGATAAAAAATTATTGTTATTTGCTTATATAAGGAGTAATGGGCTATTGCAAAACATCCATAAAAATAAAAATAAAACAGAGGGATATTTTGCATTATAACCCATAGCATCATTTTTGTTCTTTACACTTACTAATTTTTTTCCTATAAAACCTTTTACATTTTTTTACAAGTGAAAATTGCTATTTATGTAGGATTCACAATTGACAAAATAAAATTATGCACAAATAATTAGTACGAATAAAGTGTGAACTATGTACTACTCAATTCGATGCTGATGAAGTACAATTTTTTTTTTTTTAGAGAGAAAAAGAGGTCTAACTTTCCGAATTACAATGTCTATAAGAATCTTTCATTCGGATTTCAAACTCATAAACTTCCATAGAGAGTGATGAACCATGTAATCATTAGCAAATTCAAACCACAAATCAATTAGCACAAACAAAGTGCGAACCATATATTAATTAGTTTAAATAAAGTGCTAATTGTAAATTAGTTAGTTTATTCAAACATGTCTTAGTGCAAATAAAGTGCTATTTCTGTAGAATTTTGGCACCGAAATTATTTTGTTTAAAAAAAGTGCTTCCAAATTAACTCTTTTAATGCGAACCATAACAGTTCAAATTTGGAACCTTCCAGCTCTAGTCCCAAGTTTCCCAAGTCCACCCTATCCATTTTTCGTGATTGTTTCTTAGAATTCCTGAAGATTTAACTTTGGAATTCACATTGATTAGATAAAAACTTTTGAAGTATGGTATGCTCGTCAAAATATTACGAATTTTTTAAGTATTTCTGGGTGGCAATCTTCGTTTTATGGAGATATGGAATCGTAATTTATAGATGAGAGCCATTTTATTTCCAGTTGCTGATTTCGGATTTAAACATCTTTTTGTCTGTTTGTTGGTTTGGAACGTTGTTTAAGTCTTGGGTTCGAGTCCGAATCTGCTGTAATTCCTCTTGAAATTACAAGATCCTGAAAGCCCGATATCAACCGTTCAAACTTTTCCATGCACAGATCTTAAAAACATTTTCAGAAAAGTAAGTTTTCATGCACTCATCTCGAGAAAGATCAACGGTTGGGATCGGGATTACAGTCCTGCAATCCCCTGAGAATTACAGCAGATTTATTTTCCTTGGGTTCAATAGTCAGACAACAAAACAGCCACAAGAAAAATATGAAATCTACACAAAAATCACTAACCACTAATAAGAACAAAATACTGGTAATTGCCTGTGAGAAAATGAACTGGCCTGTACCAAATTCAGAATTACATCACTCCCCAAGTTGGATAAATGTAACAGTGTTAGTTACAGATTTATTTTAGCGTGCTTACAAAATTATTTTAGTTCAATGCGCAAATTTATATATAGCATAGTTTAATGCTATATACAACTTACCAACTGTACCATTTATATACTGAACCTCCAAAAGGTTCACCTGTTTCTCTAGTTTGCCCAAGCACACAAGTTACCTAACAATATAAGCTCATATCATTAGCTATGGAAAGGATATAACTTTTTCAGAATACAAAAGAAACAGATGTTTATCCATATTTTGGGTTTGTGTAAAGAAAAAATACAAAGAAAAAATATTTGTAAATTAAGGAATATATATGATTCACCTTTCTGTTGTAAAGAACAAAAATAACTGTCAGGTACCTTTCTAGTACAAAATATTATTGCACAAAATTCCCGAAGGTTTCAGAATATAAAATGCAGTTAAGAACCAGAATACCTGATATTTATTGCTTGGCTAAAATCAGAGCACCGCAAGCTGCTGAAGCATGCTTTCCTTCACTATATACAAGATTCCCTCTCACAAAGGTTGCCAAAACCTTACCTGAGAGTCTTTTTCCTAGATAAGCTGATATATTCTGTAAAAAGATTAAAATTATAAAAGTTGCATTTCTGACCTCTTGGTAATGTTTCAATTTGGCAGTTAATAAATAAAAAAAGAGTGATTACAAACCCGATGTTTGTGGTGTATATCATAGTTCTCATCCAGTTCAAACTCCACATCAGGCATCCATACAACAAGATCAGCATCCATTTCACTTCTGATTGCACCCTAAACAGCAGAAATATTATAAGCAATTCCGAGAACTACTATAAATAAAAATATATCAAAGTGTGAGCAGCCTACCTTGTTTGCTTGGCCAGCAAGTTTAGCCGGCCTCTCGCTCCACCAAGTTGCTAGTTGATTTAATGTTATCCCATATGCCTTCCCATACGACCATGTTATTGGAAGAACAAACTGCAAAACACTGATTAAATTAAAAAAGGAAAAAATAATATATACACTAAGAGCACTTAATACATGCATAGGGTCGACAATACTGGCCTTTGCATGCTTGTAACATCTACATCTATTTCATGCCGCCTATTGGTACTATTGCTATCCAGTATGGATAACATTTATAATGTAATAAATCAAGAATTGATATACAAAACTACGAGGTGAATTCATTGTACTTGTAAGGATGAGATGCCTCCCCATGCCCTTAAGAAGTCGCCTTCATCAAAGAGCTTCAATTCTGGTATTGAGGGTGAGTGATCTGAGCTCAACATGTCAATATGCCCTTCCTAAGTACACATAATCCAACATTTTAAAATAAAAATAATTTTAGGTAGGATGAAAATGTATGTCGCAGCTCCGGCTTGGTTAGTGTCAAATTAATGTAGGTCAGATATAAATTTTCTTTTCCTGTGCTTTTTAATTTGGAAAAGGTCCTATCATTATCAAGGAATTGCAAAATAGTTCCTCTCTTGATAATGCAAACCTGTTCTTTATCAGAAACTAAAATCCAAGTCGTTATGGTAAGCCAGATTTTTGGCATGCTGTCTTTTAACTATATTAAAATGAAGAGAACCATGTCTAGCTTAGTTGGCTAAGATAATGCTCTCTGCTGTAGATGCATCTTAAAAACTAACTAGGTGATTTTCGCTGCACTAAAAAATGGTGGGCCTGGCCCTCAACCAATTTTTTTTTTATAGATTACTTTGTTCCAGATCTTTGCCTGTTATGATCAGGATGCATGTGTTGATACTTGATACAGTATAAAATGGTATCAATTTAAAATTTCATTTTAGAAAATGATAATCAGCCCCATAGTTAAGGACAGAAAAGATTTATTGGGCTTCACTAAGAAAGGGGTTCTTTATGACAAGAAAAATGCTCTCCTGGAGGTGAGACCCAAGTGGTAAGTTCTCAATCAGTTCATTATATGACTAATCGGGGAATGGTGGAACTAGAAATAGAAACTTGGCAAAAGTTTGGAAATATAAGGTCCTAAAAATTAAAGCATTTTGTTGGATCTCAGTTAAAAATTAAACTTTACCATGGAGTGAGGCTCTAGTACTATGCATAGCGCGGATTAGTCGTACTATGGATCAATATCTCCATTTTCAAAGTACAAAAGATCAATCCGAACCGTTCAACATGATCACCATATGAAGGTGTACTTGTAATCAAATTTTACATTTTTTTAAAAAATTTTTTTATTATTTTTTTAGATAGGTAGAAAATCATTTGATCTAAAGATTCTAGACCATTCAAAAATAGTGATTTTCTATATCTAAAATGATAGTAAAACAATTCTAACAAATATAAAATTTAGCAGAAGTACATTTTCGTAAGGAGATCATGTTGATCCATGTTCAGATTGACCATTTGGATTTTAAAAACGTAGATATTGATCCATAGTATGGACCAATTCGCACTATGCATAGTACCATAGCGTCACCCATAGACAATCTTCTTAAGAGGGTGAGAACTAAGAAATTAGAAAAAGCAATTACCAGTAGAGCCTCCCACAAGCTCTGCCTATTAGCCTCGTCTCTTATAGGTGGGGCACATTTAAACCTTGTATCACCATCTGGAATCTCTTCAGCAGAAAAAGCTAAGTAATGAGGACATGTCTCCACTGTTAAACTCGACCCCCCACTTTTTGCTTCCTACATGAAACAAAAGTTATACATGTAGCTCAGTAAATTCTTAATGCAAGATTCAACAGCTTCGTGTTGCGGAGTTAAAAACAATATACACCTCAACAGTTAACTATGTGTCACCTTCTGTTACTATTAAATAATTACAGCTACTTAAAGCAACCCCCATGACTGTATAGCTTAGTTCATATATTATCTTCTAAAGGTTATAGTGACATTAATGAGAGGAAATAAGATTTAAATTGAACTGAAGATTTAAATCGTTTAAATAAACTTTTCTGCAGGAGAAAGATACTTCAGCCAACGATTTTGCCAGTGTGGAGTTTATAAACGATTTTTTATAAGAAACTTTCCTACATAGTTTCTAAATAAGAAACTCTCGTAAATTCTTGAAGACAAAATAGAAATTGCCATCTCAGATTAGAAACTCTAATAATACCATGAATGGAGATGCTCTTAGGATTACTTGCCTTGATAAGATCTAGAGAGGTTCTAGAATCAGCTAGGTGGACTATGTGTAGGTGTGCACCTTCAGCATTACCGCCGACTCGTGTCTCCTCACTTGCATCTTTCAATTCTCTAATGGCTGCCTCCTCCCTAAAGTTTGAAAATGGTAAGAAACTTCTGGAGACGACTGCAGTTTGTTAACCTTTTAAGGTCTCACATTTCAGAAATATCAGGTTCACAGCAATACTTACCAGTGATTGAAATTGATATTTTTACTATATACAAAAATTAGCCCCAATAGAGCCCTCAAAATATGAAACTTACAACTGGCTTTGTAATTTTGCAATTAACTGTCATCCCAGCCTTGCACAAATTATTCCTCAATTGTGCCGCAATGGTTGCTTAACAAAAATTCGACTAGTTTAATGTAAAACCGCACAAATGCAAATAAACTACCGGTTGATGTCAACAGTACAATTCAGCGTCAACTAAAAACAATTTACTCTCAATTTAGTTCCGTTTTACCTTATGTTCTGAAACTGGACAACAAATATGTCAATACAAAAAGAAATGAAAAACTTTAGTCAGCATAGGCAATATAAAAGACCAATATCAGTATGGCGTTGACATATAATTTTCTAATTCTCCAAATGAAAAATGGAACAGTGTTATAAAAAGAAAAATGGAACAAGGACATGTTATATAATTTTATTATTTACCATGAAGGAGGCCTAGTCTTCAGATAGGTTGTATAGGATCGAGGATCTGACTCATCACTGCTAAGTTCTATGTTGCTTTCAGATTCAAGTACAACCTCGGCATGTACAAGTAGTGGCCTTTTATACTTTGCCAACACTTTCAGTCCCTCCTGAAGAAGAACCGAAAACATGTGCCAAAAAATAAAATTAATTAAAACATAAAATGGAATTCCTTAAACTCTTATTGGGGGTTGCAACATAATAAGAGAACTGACCTTGATGTGTGTTGAGTTTGTCATTGGGAAGTCATTAATACCTGAAGGGCACATAAAGGACTTGAGAAGGCAAAAAAAATAAAAAACATTAGAAAAATATAAAATTTAAGATTTTTTTTATACTAGAGGCACTATTTGGAAAGGTATATCACTAAAGTACCTCATGTTCTTAATTATAATTCCTCAATAACCAGATCTATTTATTGTTGCATTACTTAATAGTTAATTGAATAATCAGATCAATTTAGATAAGTACCTTCAAGCCAAGTGCACCAGCCATCAATAACTTATCCAATGCACTGGCATCAAAGGCATTTTCTGGCACAAGACCTCCCCAGAATCCTACATAAAGATAAAATTTTATTGGCATCCATCAAAATGAAATCTAAGTGTGTGATGCATTACTAAACTGTGGGGTTATAGGTTAGTTTGCAGCTACAAGCTACTAAAAGCAACATCACAAGGTAAATATGTTATGTCAACACATACCTATGTCAACATAAAGTTTCTTCTTGGCTGCCTCTATCTATGACATAGCAACAATCAATTAGCACAAACAGTATTGTGATAATTGAAAATTTATGACATAGCAACAATGGATTAGTCAATTAAAACTAAAGTTGCAACCTTTAATTTCAGTGTTTCCTCGGATACGGTTGATGGAAAACTATTCAGGGGCATGTCGATCAATGTTGTAATGCCACCTAAATAGAAAGATTTTCTTATAATTTCATAAAGAGAATATATAAACAAATAATTAAATAAATAAAAAGAAGAAAATAAAAAAAATGTTTTATGTACCAGCGGCAGCAGCCTTGGTACCAGTAGAGAATCCCTCCCATTCCTCCCTTCCAGGCTCATCAAGATGAGCATGACTGAAACAAAATAGAAATCGTAACTACTTTGATTTGCTCGGTTTCAAAATGATACGAACTAGGAAGAACTATTCAAGGACATGCAAGTGTGAGGTATACAATCACCAAGAAAAGAAATAGAGGGGATAAATCTAAACATACACATCAATTAAACCAGGCATGACGACAGCATCACCATAGTCCAAAACATGCTCATTTTGTAGCACTAATTGACTGTACTCTCCTTCTTTCACAGTATTGATGCGACCGGCTTTGACCTCGACTGTGACATACCATTTATTCAAATAAATCAGGAACTAGCCAACAAAAAAAAAAGGATATTATGATTCTGATTCAGTAAAGTGACCCCTTTTACAAGTCTTGAGTACCCCTTTGGGAAGTATAAATCAACACAGAGTTTACATGAAGTAGAGAGGTGGGACCAACAGGGTATTATGTTGCCTTTTTAGTTCTATCCATTTGTTGGGTATTCTAGTTAAATTGAATGATAACTGAGGCTTTGTTTGCATAACCTTTGGTTTTTGCAATTGAGACTTTGCTCAAAGAGGCTTTAGTTGCTAAACAAAAAACAGGAAACAACTTATCTGTGTAACATGACACCATGGCATCATATCCAATAACAATACCAATTGGTAATAACATGTATGATCAAACTGGTATGAACTGATACTGGCTCTATAGGTACAGTAAAAGGTACTTAGAGAAAACAGTACCGGCACCAGGAGATACGCCTCGTGGAGTAACCACTCGGTTGCTAACTATCCAGAAATGATCATGAGCCAGAATACTACAATCACTGTCAAAAGATTGCTGGTGTAAAAAAAAAAAAGAAAAAGAAAAAAAAGATAAGTCCCCAGATGGCAGTCATCCTCTCCAGTCCAATAAAATGGATCCGTCCAGTTAAATATCTAGTTGTAAAGTTGGCTAATTTTAACAAACATAATGGAGCCTGGAGGGCTCTGTTTCGAGAAGTAGAGAGAACAGACCTTGGAGGAAGGTGTACGGAAGTAGAGAAAGAGAACGGAAGCGAGCAGAGCGATCACTGGGAGAAGCTTCGATTTTAACAAATCCATATTTCCTTTCTCCTTCCTCTTCTTCTTCTCAGGCGCCTTTCTTCCCGCCTCCTGTAAATCTCTCTTAATCGGAGCCCATGTGAATAGATGACATGTATTAGGTACACTCAAGTTCACTACTGGGTCCACTATCAGTGATTACGGTGTACTATGCACCGCGCGCGGGGAATATTTTCTCCAGAGACAAATATAATATTCCAAGCGGCTTTCGTCGCCTACTGGTCCGGATCCCCTAAAGTAAACAACTTTTTAGCTTTAGATGAAGACCGTCCGATTCGAATCCGAGCCAATCCGGCCGAGGTAGAGCTCAGGTGCTTCTTTAATCTGACGGTCTGGATCTAAACTTATTGAGTTACTTTAGGTGATCCGAACTCATCGGGTATCGTTCGTCGGGCCAACCCACAAGCCACAACTTACAATTGGCGCTCGTCAATTGATGAAATACCAATTGGAGTTAAAATAGTTATGACTAGGAGAAAGGAAGGAAAAGTTTCACGAATCACGACCCACAACGGGCCTTTTTGGGCCGGTCTTATGGGCCGAGTAAATTGGGAAAATGAATGTGAAAGCTGATTTAGGAGGCTGGAACTCTTTCTAGTTTCTACTGAATAATGAATATTAAAATACTAACGAAACATTTTCCTTTGTTTTAGGAAAATCCAAAACTGTTTCTCGGTCCATAGTGCCAATTAAAAAGCATCTCTTCAAGACATGTTTTGTTGTCACCGAATTATGGTTGATGAGATTTTACCAAGGTTATTTATATTATTTTTGGACTATAATTTGGACTATAAAAGTTATAGTGCTATCAACGCTATAGCGCGTTGTCTTTTTAACTGTTCCTTTCTGGCCCAATAAACGCTATTTAAATCTTTGAATTTTATAGACACATAATCTAGAAATTAATCTACGGAAACTCATTCATTGGTATGCACTAAAATATTTATTGGAATGTGCAGGCATACCGTGAAAATAGTTGTAGGAAATTCTGATTTTAACAAAATATTAAAGAACAAAATTGTAATTTTATTTTTAAAGACTTGTTATCAATACTAATTTTCTGATTAATAGTTATCAATAATTTTCATATTGATTCTAAGAGCATCTACATCTGTTATTTTTTTTTTTCTGATTGCTAAATCGACGTGGCAATTGCTATTTTGATTTCAGCGCTGTACATCCATTTCTTATTAAGCAAATTTGCTTATAAAGAAAAGCTTTGTAGATGACATCTTGGCAAAATACTATACTCCTATTCACTTTCTGCTTATCATAAGTGTCGGAAATAAATTAAAACTAATTGCTGAGATGTAAGGTGTCAGAAATTAAATTTGAATTAATTTTTTTTAGCCTATTCAGCTATATATAGTAAAGTTTTTTTTTTATTACAGTAATGTAGATGCTCTTAATAATATAGAGTATAATAATTAACATTGACTAAAATTTATAGAATATAAGAAAATCAAATTATAATAAGTAAAGTTGCAAATGATGGTGGGAATTAAATTTACAATTAAAATATAAATACTTTATTACTAAAGAATGATAAAACAAATTGAGAAAACAAGTTACCCACAAATTCATGGGATTGTGTTTATTTGAGAAGGGCTTAAGGCTAATAAATGAAGCAATTTAAGAAACTTTTCTCTGGGCATTCCATTGTTAGTAGGAAGGTAAAGGGTAGAATGGACACTGATGATCAGGCCTGTTCCTTCGCGGTGCTAATTAGTGTTTTATTTACCAGTTGAATTTTGTGTAAAATAGGGAAAAAACTCCTTTTGAGAGATGTAAACAATTTTTCTTAATCAATATATCGACAGCCGGCTACTGACCAACTGCCCTTAAAAAAAAGAAGAAGAGAAGAGCTTAAGGCTCCCCCGCCTCAAGATTTGTATGTCTTCCCGAAAAACAGTCGTCTTTCAGAGACAACAATGGTGATTACCAAGAAAGCAGAGCTGATGTAAAGTGATTTTTACAAAAAGCAAAATTCCTTACAAGTTAATTATCATCTATTGTAAAAATTACACCATGTACTGTAGAATCAGTTCTTCTAATTAAGAACAATAATTACTTATGCTATCATTAATCTACACATTTCATTTTTGTTTCTTTGAATGGAATATATACATGAATTTCTCAACTGGGTTCAACTGAGTTTTAGAAAAATGTTTTCCTGTAACACAGATTAAAAAAAAAATTTCACATGTCAACAAAAGCAATACAATCTTCTCCTACCAGGCAACACATCCGAGAAAACTGTCAAGAGAAGAAAAAAAAAAAAATACTTCCTGTTAGCTACAGGGAAAAGAACTTCAAGAAGATGAAAAAAATTCCAAAAGAGATTTTCCTTGGACAAGTTCTAAAAAAATAGTGACATGGTATGATTTACCAAGTGTGACTGATCACCAGAGTTTGGTACTGTTCAAGTCCCTACGGTACCATAGTGTACCAGTAACTTTTACCGACAAATTACCAGCTGAACCAGCCAAAATTGCAATTCTTGGAATTTAGAGCCTATAATTTCTGAGATACTGACAAGTATGTTGAATTTCAGCAATAACAAAGAAAATGGCATACCAATTACCGAGTGAATATTACAGTTTTTGGTTGTCAGCACAACCACCATACCACTATGTACCAGAACGCGCGGTTTCATTACCAAAATCTAGGACTGATAAGCAACTAAGCAGTAAACCCTAATTCAAAAATCTGTGGTTCAAAGTTAATTAATCTTAAAATATTTCAATGAAGAGCATGCATGTCAGTGTACAGTTGTAGAAAAGGCAAGATTTTGTAAGGACATATTTGTGAAAAATGGTTGAATCAGAAAGTGAGAAGCACTGCACCTGACAGACGGAGAAACGATCTTCCTAGAGAATACCATATGGAATAGAAAATTCAATCCGTGTAGAAACAGAACTGTGCTAGTGCATCCAAATACGAATAACTCAAACATCTTATTCTTCTCTTGCCTTCTCCAATTTTCGTTTTTCCTTAAATCTGGAGAGATGTTGGAAGAAAGAGAAAATGGTTTGACGCAGTCTGTGGATGAGTGATTTGGTGATCAGTAGTAGTCGCGTAGAGGAGAGAGATTTAATAACTTTTATTTGAGAATATACATTTTTGCATTTAAGCCCCGCATTGTTTACTAATTATTTTTCTTCTTCTGTCAAACTTCTCAAGGACACTGCTTTGTTTTTCTCACCATTATATTGTACCAAATTATGGTTTCTTGTACAAATTTAAAATTACGTGAAATAATAAATGAGATATAATGCAAACTAATTATGTGATTAAATTTATGGATCATGATAGAAACCTAAACACCAGAGCCAGTTTGTCAAAATAATTCTTATATTTCCTAAAAAATGTGTTTTTGGGTTCACGTTATGTGACTTGTCATTATTATATTGTTGAGAAAAAAAATCGAAATATAATTATGCATGATTTATTTTGTTCTTCCGTAATTATCTCTATTCTTATATTGAAGTAGATATTTTGATCCGCCAACGGTTATGGTTAAAAGATGAAATTTCGGATTGAATATCTAGCTTCCAACCAAATAGTCTGCCTTTTTTTTATTCTATAATTTTTTTATATATTTATTTATGTGTAGAAGTCTAAATTTATTTAGATACGTACTCTCCACACGTATTTGTCACAAGTTTATTTTGATTCTATAATTTTTTAAATGTCAATTTTTAAATTATTTGATAATGAATTAGTCATGTCTTTATTTCTTTCTATTTTATTTTATATCAAATAAGGAATGTTATTTGTGAAAAATAAATAATAATGATCAGTGAAATAATTTTTCATAATAAAAGGGTGCAAAAGGTTTCAAATTACAGAATGACATAATGTGGGTCAATTTACATGATCAATTAAAGAAATATGTTGGTCTATTTATTTATTGTTCAATAATTATTATTTTCATTAATCTATTTTTTATGAAAACATGTCATTTTGTATGGTAACTTTTTTTACTTGTAATATGTCACTGTTGCAATGCACGAGTACAATACTAGTATATAATAAACATACTTCAAATTTTCTAAATTTACTATATTGAATTATAGCATTCATTTAACCAAATCAGATTGTAAGCATAATAACAATATACGTGAATAATTCGCAAATAATTTGTGTTTTATTCGTTTTTTTAACATTTTCGAACCGAAATCCAAATAAAATGCAAAAAAAATATAATAAGTTTTATTCGCGAGAAAAACGTGAAAAAATGCAATATTTTTTTTGCTTCTTTATTATAAGTGCTGCATGCAATACACACCACAGTTCATCTAGTTTTGATTTTGTTTCAAAGTAACATACTCATTTTGATTGTCATTTTGGTCCAAAACTGTAAATCCAGAAATGCAACTTTTTGTCAAATAATAAAGTTTATTTTCTCAAAGAGGAGGGTTCAAATCCACCCAAATTTTTGTGCACCAAAATACACGCTATCCTTTTTTTTCGTTTTCAAAGTCCGAATAGTCAATCTGAACCGTTAGATGCGATCTATATATTAAGTTGTGCTTCGAGATGAAATTTTACATTTTTTGAATTTTTTTTACTATTTATTAAGCCACTTTGAAAATCGCTGATCCAATGGTCCAAAAAATGTAAAATCAGCGATTGTCAAAGTGGCTTAATAAATAGTAAAAATTCCAAAAAATGTAAAATTTGGTTTCCAAGCACATCTTAATATATAGATCACATCTAACGGTTTGGATTAACTATTCGGATTTTAAAAACAGAGAAAAAAAATTTGAAAAATAAAGTGCATTTGAGTGCACAAAATTTTGGGTGCATTTGAACTCTCCTCTTTCTCAAAATAAGATTAATTTTGAATTCCCTGAAAAATAATTCCAAGTTTTAGTTTTTGACTTTGGCAGGATGCATCTTTAACAAGAACACATATATGTTATTATGAAGTTTTCTAGGTGGATTTATGCAAAAAGAAAACACTAAAAGGAGCTGCTTTTGGTTTCTTTGAAGTAAACCTAAAAGGATACGCTAACCGCTAATTATTTAGTTTATCCATTGATTGGGATTTGGGTGGCAATGAGAGCAGCAGTTGGATTCAATTGGAACAATTAATTGTGACGTTAATGCCAACCATACAGTACTCGCCGACCAACCGACACGGCAACTAACTTCAATAAGTCCGTGTCGGCGTGTCCTCTTTTATTTATAAGATGTGCAAGTATATCTAATAAAAAGAGTGCAAGCATTTGCAATTAAAAGTTGGCTACAGTTTACACGCAAAAAATTTTGGAACAAGTGTTCCATGCCTAGGTGTATTCTTAGAACAATTTTCAATTCTTTTTAATTGAAAAAAAAAATGTCTTATCACATTAACAATAGGGGAGATCCACTTATATTTTTTTTTATGACATCAGAATACATCACATATTTTTAAAGTCCAAATAGTCGATCTAAACCGTTCAACATAATAGATATATTAAAATGTACTTGTAGATCAAATTTTACATTTTTTTTAAAATATTTTTACTACTTATTAAAATGGATACAAAAATTAAATAGTCTGAAAACAATGATTTTGTAAAATACTTAAGAAATAGTAAAAAAGTTCAAAAAATATAAAATTTGATCTGCAAGCACATTTTAATATCTTCATCATGTTAAACGGTTTGAATCGACTGTTTGGTTTTTGACAATCGGGTGTCACCAAAAACAATGTAAGTGGATCCCTTCTCTTTTAACAATTGTTTCTTAATTAATTTATAGCATATCCATATTTTCAACTAATTCTAATTGTAATTGCGAGTGTAATTATGCAATTTTAAGTTTTATATCCTTTCAATTACCAAATACAAATTAATTTTAAGCTAATGGGATGCTTTTGAACAGATTGAATTAAAAATCTTACTAATATATATATATTTTTAGAATAATTATTTCTGTACTTGCGCTACAATACTCGTGCTACAGTAACTACGTTTAGAGGAATAATATATTATGGTCCCCACTAATTATTATTCTAAAATCCCAGCAGCACCCTTTCAAAGCATCAGTACTAATTTCGTGTCGACATTTTGTTGGGTTTCGGGGTAACCAAAACCCGTTTAGGCTTAAGTTGCGAAATGACCGTAGAACAAAAATTTCTACGGCCAACTTAAGCTCAGGATTAAACGAGGTATATCAGGAAACTTTCCAAGGCGGTCCACCTTCAGTATTCGTTTGGCATCAAAACCCAATTTAATCCTTTTACAAATCTACTCCATGATTGATTTCTAAAACTTTAATCTACTTACCAATTAAATAGATTAATATAACATATTTATACTTTGTTTCCAAATCACAGTTGGAATGCAGACCGAGCGAGTAGAGCTACATCATGGGAATGATTCTCCTCAGAGCATCAGACGTCTGATGCCTCTATCGGTTATCCACCAAGACTAATCGGAGAGCGGTTTATTTCTTTTGTCAGAAATACTATAAACTGCGGAATTATGCAAAAACACTATTCACAGGGAAAAAGATGAAAACCCGTAAACATGAGTTTTCGGTTACTCAGTTTCATCAATAAGCAAAACGACATACGACAAAATTCAGTAAAATACTATTCATCAATCCCGTAAATATACTTCACAATAACCTGCAAGATTATACGTCAACTACGTATATCTTTCTTTTCTCAACCGAAACACTCTTTGAGAGAGAAACCGAGAAAGAGAGAAAATACCGATTTGATTCTGCACGAAACGATACGTGTGAATTAGTTATTTTTCTCTCTACCCCTCCACCCCTATTTATAGGGTTTAGGGTCGGTTGCCAAAAGACCAAAATGCCCTCCAAGTTCGGCCTATTTACAAGATATGACATTGAATGGATAAGGATGATGACATGTGGATAAGATCGATGACGTGTCATCTGGATAGGATCGATGACACGTCATGCAGATAAGGACAAATCTGAAAAGACCCAAATGCCCTCGGCTTGAATACAAATAATATTCATATAATTATTCTGAACAATTATATTTCTTGCGGTTGTTTTTTTTGGTAATTTATACAACGTGTCCTGCACATTTATAAATTAACCGGTTAACTTTTATACAACGTGTCACACACGTTTATAAATTAACCAATATTTTTGCTTGTTATTTTTACATAACATTTATAATTTAATTATAACACGTATAATTAATTATAACCATCTTACTATTGATCATAACCAATTTATAATCAATCACAATAAGATTTTCCGATTAACTCCTATATGGTGTGACCCAATAGGATCTGTGTTATGTTGGTAAATAGAGTTAAAACTGTTTTAACTTCTATAATCATGAGCGGCATCTAGTAACACATCATGACCATCCAATTACACAGATGATGCTGTACTGTACAATATCACGATCCAGTAAACAATTTACTTGTGTCTGTTCTTCTGTCTCATAGTTATCATATTAGTTTTAAGGTAGATATGTGTCATCCTTGCTAACTGAATCTTTTCTTGATCTTGAGCAAATTATCAAATATAATTACTCTTGTAATTATACCGCTAGTAGATAATCTTACTCTATCAAGGGGCCCAGTAATGCTATAGCTCGTATAAAGTACGAGGGACAAATAGCATTTTTGGTAAACTATCACTTCCTCAGCTAAGCTATACATATGGAAAAGCTACCTTCTGACTGCTTTTTACGGATAGCGTTAGATAACAATTACACATATATATTTCTCAGTGGGAATGATAAATACCTCATACTGTAGAACCTGACACTGAATGAAAACATAAATGACACGAATACAATTCTATTTAATGTTTCATTCGGGGTCTGTCAAATACCATGTTCCTAGAACATGTATCTATGTGATTAAAATGACATCTCGTGTCAGGTCGTTTGTGAAACTTAACCATCTTTTAATCCACATACTAACCTTATCGCGGTAATTAGTGTTCCTGCTAATTACCTTGGTCAGTGACTTTTTAAGAGTATATATTATCTATATTATGGAGTTTTACAATTTCAGTCATGAACTCAAAATGATCCATAAATTCAATAATACTCAAGGCAACAAAATGATATATAAATAAACATTCAATTCATGAACAAAGTTTTATGATAATTTATCATATTATTGACTTCTAGATTATTACACTAACACATTTCTCTAACAAAAATAGTTGACCTCCTAAAAGTAAATAATTCAATGCATAGATATAAATACTTTCAGTACTTAGATATTAATACTTTCAGTGTCATATGTAAAAAGAGGAGGGATCCAATTATAACATTATAGCATTTTAGTTCCCCATAAGCAGTTATGTAAAAATTACAACATTGTTTGCTATATAGATATGAATAGTTGTGTTTTTTGAACTATATACTTCAAGATTTGACTATTAATATTAAAAAAAAGTTATAGATCTGGAACGGTTGCGGTCGCTACAAGCAATTATGGCAGTTTAGATGCGTGTATGAAGTCAGAAATTTCAAAAAAAAAGTGCAGGTACGATTATTTAAAAATAATTAATTTATCATTTACATTGTTTACTATATAGTTATAAATACTTGTGTTCTTTGAACTATATACTTCAAGATTTGACTATTAATATTTTAAAATAAAGTTACAGATCTGAAATAGTTTGGTTCCCAAGGCAGTTTAGGTGTGGGTATGACATCAAAAATTTCAAAAAAAAATGCGGGTACGATTATTTAAAAGAATTAATTTATCATTTACATTGTTTACTATATAGATATAAATACTTGTGTTCTTTAGACTACATACTTCAAGATTTGACTATAAAAAATTTTAAAAAAAAGTTACAGATCTAAAGTGCTGTTATGGCAGTTTGGTCCCTACAAAGAATTATAGCAGTTTAAGTATAGGTACTGTGCGAATACTGTAGCACGGATACCCATATTAGCTTCTTTTTTTTACATTCATATAATTTAAATTATAATTGTCACTTGCTTTAGAATTGAGATGGATATGTACTTGATGCACTCTGAAACTTCTGTTTGTTTTATTTCCTCGTCAATGTATCAATTATTTAAAGTGACTGCCTTATTTCTGTCGTTTGCTATTAAATATATCTACGTTGAATCACGTGGGGTCCATAATTGGAGCTGCCATTACTATCAGAAACTTTTTTATTTATTACTTTAAAAAAATGTAATTTGAGTAAAAAAAATATTCATTTTTCTTATTTGTCAATTTATGAGAGAAAGTGGTTCATTTTTTTATTTATTAATGCATACACAATGATATTTAAAATTGTGTACACATCACAAGTAAAAAAGTGTTGCCTTCAGAATCAAAAATTAAAAGATTAAATATTTTTCTTAAACAAGTTACATATTTTTTTAATTTTTTAATATAATAAAATAATTTTAAATAAGTTTTATTAAAAAGACAATAAATCAGATAAATTTGTGACTTTTTAAAGTTTAGAAAGATAAATATGATGTTATAAATTTTAGAGTGAAAAATACGTAATTTAAATTTTTTTAGGGGCATACATGAAATTGCCCCTTGAGAAAAAATGAGTGACACATTGTTATCGTAGCTTTTATGTATATTTTTTCAGAATAATTAAAATGAACTCTTTATGCTACATTTTAATTAATATTTAGGAGGATACGTTACCTAATTTGGACCGTTAACCCTTCCTCAAATGATACACGTTCAAATAGTGACATGTTGCCATCACTTCTATAAAAACTAGACATTGTTAAGAAAAACATCAAGAAACTTAAATTTTAGAAGAGGAGATTCTTATATCATTTTTTGTGCACCATATTACATCTAATATTTTTAAAGTTTTCAAAGTTCAAATAGTAAATCCAAATTGTGCAACATAACAGATATATTAAAATATATTTATAGATAAAATGTTACCTTTTAAAATTTTTTTTTTACTATTTATTAAGTATTTTACAAAATTATTATTTTCAGACCATTAAATTTTTGTACTGACTTAATATATAGTAAAAATTTAGAAAATATAAAATTTGATCTGCAAGCACATTTTAATATATTCATCATGTTAAATGATTTGAATCGACTTAAATTTAAAAAAAAAATAATCTGGTGCCACCAAAAAAATAATGTAAGTGAATTCCTCGTTTTAGAATCAAAAAGTTTCCAAAAAACGAGAAGTGGAAATGCATGCAGTGATATGTTGGTATCATTTCTTGGACCCCAATTTGCTGCTATTCTAATGAGAATAGCAGCATCCTGCTATTCATTTCCTCTTTATCTCTCTCTTCAAAGAAGAGAAGAGAGAGAAAGAATATCATGTGGGAGAGAGAGTAAGAGGAGAGAGACAGAGAGAAGAGTATGAAAAGAGTATGGGAAGAATAACACTGGATCTCATTCCTCATTTTTTACTGACAATGATGTGCTGACATCATTTCGTTTTCACTCTTGTATTATTTTTTATTTGTATCAAATAGATTGTTAGGATAGAATATCTAGAAGAAGAAAAAACTATATAGAATGTCATTTTACATTGTACTGCAGGATATAAAATAACCTCAATCTCATGTTATTTGAGGGTGCAATTAAAAAATCCAGACAGTTCTTTAATTTTTGTACAAATTTTAAAACAGACTTCTTATATTTAAAATAGGAGGAGGGTTACAATGCACCATCATTTTTGTGCTCCTAACATGCATTCTCTTCTTATATCTTCATTTTGAAAATTCAAATAGTCGATTTGAATCTAAATAGTAAAACATTTTCAAAAAATGTAAAATTTGGTATCCAAGCACATTTTAATATGAAGAACACGTTGGAAGATTCAAATCGACTATTTGAACTTTGAAAATGAAGATATAAAAAAATACTGCATATTAGAAGCACAAAAGGAGGATATATTTTCACCCTCCTCTTAAAATAGACACCGAATTCTTTTTATCCCGCTGGAATTAAATCCGGACCGTCCATTTGTAATTGTACCTGAGGGGATACGGATCTCAATTGAACAAGGGCCAGAGCAAAAGGGCTATGGAACTTGCAGATAAAAAACCAATCCAATTATCTATGTTAGTAACATATTAACGGGCCTGGCCTTCCACCTAAATAAGGCCCAAAATTCGGAACAGCCAGCATTTCTACGAATGATGATCGCATCTGCTGTATATACTACAGACCCCTTAGGGATGAAAACGGATTGGATATTTGAATAATATCCGATCGAATCTGTATTCAAAATTAAATAAGGATATATGATATTTAAATATCCGTACAGATAATGGTACAAATATAGTTTTAAATTTTAATTATCTATATCTAAATAATAAATATATATCATAGAGTTTAATATATATTATGAAAATTAGTATTGTGCATGTGCGTTGTAATGGAAACATATTACAAGAAGAAGAAATTTTTTTATAAAAAAAATATATTAATGAAAATAATAATTATCCAAAAATTAAGAAACATATTAATAGAGAATTTATATGATTATATATTTTTAATTAACTTGAATGAATTGTGATATTTGATAATAATTTGATGATGTGATGATTCTTTATTTTTTAAGTACCAATGATATCAAATAATAGCTTGATTCGAATCTAATATAAAAAATCGCACAACAATTCAATATCGACATTTAATATGATATTAGAAAACATAAATAAAAAATGTTATCGTGTATACACACACACGTTCCAATTTATGTTCTTCTTTGTTTCATATTTATAATATATATACACACACACATTGATTTATTCCATATTGGAAATATATTCTAAATTGCCTACAACAATATGTATAAAAACAAAGAAAGATAAATAAGGAAATAAAAAAAAATTGTTTCCATCATGATATGTATAGAACCGAAGAAGAAGTAAGGAAACAAAGAAATAAGAAAATGGAAAGTAGAGTCTGCTCAATTGAAGAGGAAAAATATGAAAACAAAGAAATAAGGAAACAAAGAAATATATATTGCTAATTTCAGAGTTTGTTCAATTTTAATTGTAACGTATCGTGTGGCAACACATGTGGTGTATATGTTTTTAACTAAATTTTTAACTTCTATACATAAAACAGATGCATTTAATCAAAATGAGACAAATTATGTAATTGAAGGATTGAGATTAAATTTGAAGTTTCATTTTTCAATTGTAGCCGTTGGCAGATCAGACATCCAACGCGCTTGATAATGGAATGGAGATATGTATGTATATATTTACAGATATCCCATATCCAATCCATATCTGTATGTATCCGTCTAATATCCGATTCGTATTTGTATTCGAAAAAAAAATATACGAATATAGTTTCACCACTATCCGATTCGTTTTCACCCCTAATATTACCACTAGCTATACTTTTAGCTAAAACTAGGACCTCGTTACTTCTAGATAAAGCTTGAATCTCAAAATGAACCTCCTATATAGATATACACGAGGAGGAGGAATAAGAAAATTTGGATGAAGCGGATTGGGATGAGATGGAACAAGGAGATGAGGTACTTGAGCTTCATTTGAAACATAGGAACATTAATTTCTCTTTGGCCATGCTCCAGTTAAATCGATCCACCTAGAAGAAGCTACACCGGAACAGAGAGAAGGAACCCGGCTGCACCGGTGGCTGGGGCTATTTCACTTGTGTGAGGAAAGATGGGAGGTAAAGACTACTTTCAGACAACACGGTGGGGAAAAGGACGAGGGGCAGACCCAGAGTAGACCGGAGGGCCAGCCGTTCTACCTGAATTTCGAGTTTTAGTGGTGATCTATCGATACTGATTGACTTTATTTTTCTTTGAAATTTTTTTTGCCCACCTCTGAATGTTTAATTTATAATTCGAGTTAAATTTAGTGTTAAAATCAAAATTAATTTATTGAATTATGATTGTTAATTAGAATTATAAGTTAAAGTATTAGAAATTATAAGTCAAAAAATTGAAAAATATAAGTTAAAATATATTTTTTTTATCGAGTATCCAATTAGCTAGTTAGTAGGTTTAAATCTAATAAGCTATTTAAATTCAATTAAATATTTTTTTTACTGTCCCGATGAAAATCATGGATCACTCCTGTAGATATAGACACTGTTTTTCAACGGCTCAGCTGGAAGCTTAATTTGACCGAGTGTGGTACCTGGGAGGATATATACGGATTCACTCATTTTGTTTACTTTTGAGCCTCTGGAGCGGCTGTGCCAGTGGCTTCATAAGTGTTGTAATTCTGTGTTCACATGTGCTGAAATACTTGCAAACACTATTTTTATTATGTCTGTTTTTACATTCTGCTTTTATTTACTGTTGTTCTTTTCTGTTTTGTATTTGGTCTTATGTAACAAACAATGTTAAGTTTAATAATATGCCTACAGACTTCTTCTAAAAAAAAAAAATGTTTTGATCAAAAGATAACGCCACGAAAGTAATCACAACAGAGAGCACGTAGGTCTGTGAAAGGGATACGTATCCTCCTAGGTACCTGACTCAAGAAAATTAAAACGGACGGTCCAGATTTAATATCCAATTATGCATGTTCGGAATAATGGAGGGAGCAGTATTATTTGCGCTTTGAGATTCGTGCAAAGTTTAAAATTTTAATATTTAGCTGTCCAATTTAATTGTATTGATCAGTCAGGTAACTTGAGGGGATGTGAATTCCTGTGAAAGAGATTGCTGGCCCACAAAAGCAAATCCTCTTTGGTAAGTTTTTTAACATTTAACATTTTAACTAGTATGCTATCTTGAAATTTTTATTAATATTCAAATTTAATAAATAATTTGAAAACCTAAACTTCATGCAGAGAAATTTTAAAATATGTTCAAATCAAAGATTAAATTAAGAATGGAGAATAAAGAAATGGAGCTAAAAAGAAAAGAAAATTGCATTATCAAGTAAACAATTAACTAATTTGCATTATCAGAACAAAATGATTTCAAATAATTTAGTAGTTACTATTTTAAGATGAAGATAAGAATTAAATTTTATAAGGTTAATTTTCCATAAGGATTGTTTAATCTAGTTTTGAAAGTACAACATTTCATAAAAGTAACGACTTCGTAACTTATGCGAATGTTTTAAAAAAAAAAAAGTACATTATCCTAATCACTAAGCTATTAGTTCTCAATCTTTTTTCAATTTTGTATAATGTTTGATTCTGTATTATGATCGTTTAAGTAGCTACATGATTTTAATTCTTTATTCACACTATGTTGTCTACAGTTAGTACTTTATTTGTTTTTAATATGACTAATGCTTAATTTATCAAAGAGTTAGGCTGGGGTGCTATGGATAGCATAGTGGCCTTTCGTGCTACGGCTCAATATTCAAGTTTTCAAAATCTAAACAGTCGATCCGAACCGTTCATTGTTTAATATATATTGAAATGTGCTTGGAGACCAAATTTTACCATTTTTGGAATTTTTTTACTATTTATTAAGATGGTTTCAAAATCGCTGTTTTTATTAAAATTCTGCACCATTGAAAAACAGCGGTTTCAAAAATGTTTAATAAATAGTAAAAAAATTTCAAAAAATGTAAAATTTGGTGTCCAAGCACATTTCAATATAGATTAAACAATGAACGGTTCGGATCGACCGTTTGAATTTTGAAAACTTGAATATTGAGCCGTAGCACGGGAGGCCACTATGCTATCCATAGCACCCCAGCCTAACTCTGTATGAGTCAAATCTATTGTGTTATTTAATCATAATCCAACATATTTTCAATATGCAAATATCATGAACTTCTAAATAGCATTTTGTCATTATTTTACATTAGTTTTATCCATCATAGTATTAACAATTTATATTTCTTTTTCCGAATCCTGCGCAATGACCTGATAATCAAATCTTCTAGACAACAACAAACCAAACCAAATCAAACCAAGCGAAAAAAAAGGAAAAGGAAAATTAACAAGGTAGGCATTTCAAGAAATGCACCAACATCACAGGTTTATTAGGAACTAAAACAAGATTGAAAATAGTAGAGAATTTAAACTTTCAGATAATTAATTCTTTGGAAAGACAGTGTAGTATGTCCGAACTCCAGCAAGAAACAACAGGGTCACACCTACAAACACCGAGATCCCTACCCATGGGCTATTGAAGTAGTTTTGTCGCAAGTTCACCCAGCTGCGATTCCAACTTGACTTGTAGTACTTGTTCACATTCTTGAACAAGTCGGAGAAAGGATTATTTTTGTAGTCAATCAAACAAAGTTACCAATATCATTGAAGAAAGTAGCGGCATTTGTGTGGCTGCTCAGTGTGTTGTAGACAACGCCAGATTTCTGAAGTAACTCCACATCCTTGTCTGAATCGATGAGATCATCCATAAGTTTTATGTAGGTGCTAATAGGTCGCATGGAGGGTGACATGGAGTTCTCAAAGGCTAGGAGATTTACTAATAAGGTCGTGTGATTTGAGTCAATCTTCAGGCATGGCATCCACATGATGCCCTTTGAAAATTCAACACAAACATCATTATAACCATCTATTTCCACATTTTCAAAACATATACCTGCCATCTGATGAAGTTCAGCTGCATTTGCTATCAACTTTTGCGGTGTGCGGCCGCAGATTTTTGCCCCCAATATCTTTTCCGTTTGCAGCTGCAGTGGATGTGTATAATATTCTTCCTTGAATTTTTTCTGTTGAAGATAAAAAATGGTGATCAATTAGAGATCAATTAGCATTTAATTAGCAGATATAGCAGATTTTTGTAATAAAAATATATTTCAATGGTCATTTGAATCACGTAGCCTGTAAATAGATACCGTGTAAAAAATGAAAGCATATCAAGAAATCAATAAATTTAGATATTCTCTTTCAAACTTCTATAGTTTCAGTACCTTAATTGATTCTCCAGAGATTTTCCAATAAAGGTGGAGCAAATGGTTTGAATTCATTGGCAACCTGTCAAACTTTATGCACCATGGCAAATCCAATTGCAGAAAAGTGTTAAGGAGAAGATCATCAAATAATCCCTGGCTACGCCAAAAACTAAAAAGCCAGTAAAACACCTCCTCGATAAAATAGAGGGGAATTTGATTTTCCAACAGAAGCAAGTCAGATACAGCCTCTTTTATGTTCAAATCTAGGAAAGCCATGCTTTCATCTTCATATGCAGAGAGAGCAAGCATTATTCGGATAACCAAAAAACTGTCCAAAACTAGCATCTCAACGAATTTAACATCACTAAGGTCAAACTTCTCTTTATAGAAACGACGAGCATCGCTTTCAAACATCATAAATCGGTCGACAGGCACACGATCGATATTGCTTCCACCAACTGGCTGCATCTTCAGAATGTCTGACATGCACTGGACTTTTATATCTTCCATGCGTTTGAGGTTTTCTCGTCCATGATAGTATGGCCCAATAGAAACCAACTTAGGCTCAAAATCAGATTCTCGACCGTATCTGATGTGCGCTGAGGCACGGAAAATACAACCATATGATTCTGTACGGGAAAGCGATCGACGGTCGGAGAGATAGTCGACCTCCGGGAACATTGTAGCAGACGTCAATTTGGTTGCCAGGCCCTCTGCGGCAGATGCCAGTTCTATCTCTGGCGCTTCTGCGTCTGATGTCACTTTGATCTCCGGGTCCATTGGGAGTGGAAAGTGGACGAATGGCAACTTTTGGGGGGGTTACATGAACTTTACACTAAGCACCTACAAAAAATGGTAACTTTTATGCTATCACAGAGCACGGCATCATAATAATTTCAATTTGAAGCTCAACATTAGATAAATGGCAACTTTTGGGGGGTTAGATGAACTTTACACTAAGCAAATTGAAATATTTGGGAAGTTCCAGGTGACGAATCTACGTTGACATTGATCTCGTAAATGTAAATGAGGTAGCGACGAACATAGCACTGAGTAGAGAAAAATAAAAACCCAAATCTTTAAGTTCTGAAATTGCAATTTCTAAAGCTTAGTGAAAAAAATAACAAAGAGAGAGGGCGAGACCTTGAAACTGAGAAGGGTTGATTGAACACACTGCTCCGTATCTTGACCAGAAAGAAGCGCTAGGGTTTACACTTCGGGCCAGCGGAGGGGAGCAGTGGCGAGGCTAGGAATTCATTCAACGGTAGGCAAGATAACTATATAATTAGTTGTTAAAAAAAATTACCATAAATGAACATCAAAAGTTAAAACTAACTCAAAATTTATATATGGCGGATATAAGAGGAATTCGAAAATATACCACATGTATATATTGATTAGCTTCTGATTAATTTTTATTAGATGTAAGTATGTAACTTGTGTCTTTTCTGTTAGAAATAATCGATATATAATATATCATGCTATACATACAACCAAAGTAATTAATTAATTGATACTTGATACTTTGCAGGAAACAAATACCTATCAAATTAATTGACCAAGATAGACATACAACCAATTGCCTAATTAATTGACCAATTAATTAATACTTTGCAGGAAACAAATACCTATCAAATTAATATATCATGTTATACATACAACCAATTGCTCAATTAATTGACCAACATTTGCAACCAATTGCCTATCAAGAAGTAAAGAAGAGAAAGGGGATTTACCAAAGAAAATTAATTGACCAATTGATCTATTATAAAATTAATCTGTTATAAAATTGACCAAACAAATTAATCTGTTTTCTCCTCCGTGTAACTACTAACCCAAAATCAGAAAATCAGACTTCACACGAGAAAATTAGCACAGGAGAAAACTTGAATTGTTAATTAGTGATATTAACTACCTCGAGAAGCTTAGAGTTGACGGAAAGATGAATCGCACCGGAATTGCACAGCTGTTCGCCTGTTCCTGTCACTTGTCAGAAGACGCACAGTGCGCCGTGCTCGCAGGAGAGACGACTCCGACAGTCATACGAGAGGTGCAGGAGAGACGTGAGACACAGCACGGTGTCGCCGTGTTGGTGCGCACACGCTGAGCGAAGGAGAGAAGACGCGCAGCTTTTCCTTCGCGCCGAGACGTGCAACCTTGCCTCCTTTTCCTTCGCGAGCGAGAGAGAGACGCAGGGTCACGCAGCCTTCTTTTCCTTCACGCAGAAGAGAGTTATGGGCTGGGGTAGGCAAGAGTTGAATTCTAAGGTAGGCAAGCCCATAAAAAAAGCCCGGTCCAAAAAAAAGAAAGAAATTTCAGGGGTAGACAAGTGGCTACCCCTGTTGTATACTGTACTCGCCCCTGGAGGGGAGAGGAAATCTGACTTGAGGAGAGGTGGGTAGCTAGGGTTTGGGTCTGGCGCAAGTTCAAGTTTAAGAGAATCCGAAGAGAGGAAAAAAAGGGAGGGAGACGCGGTTTCACTTGCGTTTTCAGTGCATCGAAATCAAATCCGCGCGTCCGACCTGCTAAGAAATCAATTCCGCGAAACAAATCAGCGTTAAAAGTATTATTGCTCCCAACGGGTTTCGAACTCGTGTGCCTTTGTATCAAGGCCCTAGTATCTAATTTGGACCGTTAAACCTCATTCAAATGATATACGCTCAAATAGTGACATGTTACCATCACTGCTATAACTACTGGACATTGTTAAGAAAAACATCAAGAAACTTAAATTTTAGAAGAGGATGATTCACTTACATCATTTTTTGTGACATTCGATTACATCTAATATTTTAAAAGTTTTCAAAGTCCAAACAGTCGATCTAAATTGTTCAACATAATAAATATATTTAAATGTACTTGCAGATCGAATTTTACAATTTTTAAATGTTTGTAGTATTTATTGAATATTTTAAAAAATTGTTGTTTTCAGGCTATTGAATTTTTGTACTCATCTTAATAAATAGTAAAAAAATAAAAAACTATAAAATTCTGCAAGCACATTTTAATATATTCATCATGTTAAACGGTTTGAATCAACTTAGATTTAAAAAATGTAAAATATAATCTGATGTCACCAAAAAAATAATGTAATTGAATTCCTCCTCATTTTAGAATCAGAAAGTTTCCAAAAAACGAGAAGTGGAAATGCAGTGACATGTTGGTGTCATTTCGTTTTCACTCTTTTATTATTTTTTATTTATATCAAATAAATTGTTAGGATATAATATCTAGAAGAAGAAAAAACTATATAGAATGTCATTTTACATTGTACTGCAGGATATAAAATAACCTCAATCTCAGGTTATTTGAGGGTGCAATTAAAAAATCCAGATAGTTCTTTAATTTTTGTACGAATTTCAAAACAGACTTCTTATATTTAAAATAGACACCGAATTCTTTTTATCCCGCTGGAATTAAATCCAGACCGTCCATTTGTAATTGTACCTGAGGGGGTACGGATCTCAATTAAACAAGGGTCAGAGCAAAAGGGCTATGGAAATTACAGATAAAAAACCAATCCAATTATCTATGTTAGTAACATACTAACGGGCCTGGCCTTCCACCTAAATAAGGCCCAAAATTCGGAACAGCCTACATTTCTACTAATGATGATCGCATCTGCTGTATATAGGATCTGTATTCGAAAATTAAATACGGATATCCGATATTCAAATATCCATGCATAGTTGTACAAATATACTTCTAAATTTTAATTAACTATATCCAAATAGTAAATATACACTATAGAATTTAATATATATTATGAAAAAATATATGTATGTATATATTTACGGATATCCGATATCCAATCCATATCAATATGTATTTGTCTAATATCTGATTCGTATCTATATCCGAAAGAAAAAAAACAGATACAAATATAGTTTTACCACGATCCGATTCGTTTTCACCCCTAATATCACTAGCTACTTCTAGCTAAAACTAGGACCTCGTTACGTTTAAATAAAGCTTGAATCTCAAAATGAACCTCCTATATAGATATACTTATATAGACACTGTTTTTCAATGGCTCGGCTGGAAGCTTATTTTGACCGAGCGTGGTACCTGGGAGGATATATACGGATTCACTCATTTTGTTTACTTTGAGCCTCTGGAATTCTGCTGTGCCAATATACTTCATAAGTGTTGCAATTCTGTGTTCACATATGCTGAAATACTTGCAAACACTGTTTTTATTATGTCTGTTTTTACATTCTGCTTTTATTTACTGTTGTTCTTTTCTGTTTTGTATTTGGTCTTATGTAACAAACAATGTTAAGTTTAATGATAGTCTAAAAGTTTTGATCAAAAGATATACGAGAGTTGCTCGATATACGGGAGTTATCAGTTATTAGTGCTAATGGAGAGTTGATCTTATTCTGGTATTCGTGGGTCCCAAAGTAAGAGGTCCACATCGAATTGGTGAGGCAGGTAGACTTGATTCAGTAATTATAAATTTTGAGGAAGATCCAAATTACTTGTCATTTACTAATTGGATTATCAAGTGAACAATTAACTAATTTGTATTATCAGAACGAAATAGTTTCAAATAAAAAGTTTAGTTGTTACTATTTTAAGATGAAGATAAGAATTAAATTTTATAAGGTTAAATTTCCATAAGTATTGTTCAATCTAGTTTGAAAGTACAACCTTTCATAAAAGTACATTATCCTAATCACTAAGCTAAAATTTAGTTCTCAATCTTTTTTCAATTTTGTATAATATTTGATTCTATGTTATGATCTTAAGTAGCTACATGATTTGAATTCTTTATTCACACTATGTTGTCTACAGTTAGTACTTTATTTTTTTTTAATATGACTAATGCTTAATTTATCAAATCTATTATGTTATTTAATCACAATCCAACATATTTTCAATATGCAAATATCATGAACTTCTAAATAGCATTTTGTCATTGTTTTACATTAATATTATCCATCATAGCATTACAATTTATATTTCTTTTTCCGAATCCTGCGCATTGACCTGATAATCAAATCTTCTAGACAACAAACCAAACCAAGCGAAAAACAAAGGAAAAGGAAAATTAACAAGGTAGGCATTTCAGAAAATGCAACAATATTACGGGCTTATTATAAACTAAAACAAGATTGAAAATAGTAGAGAATTGAAATTATCGGACAATTAATGATTCTTTGGAAAGACAGCGTAGTACGTTTGAACTCCCGAAAGAAACAGCAGGGTCACACCTGCAAACACCGAGATTCCCGCCCACGGACTATTGAAGTAGTTTTGTCGTAAGTTCGCCCAGCTACGGTTCCAACTTGAATTGTAGTACTTATTCACATTCACAAGCAAGTCAGAGAAAAGATTTTTATTGTGGTCAATCGAACAATGGTTACCAATATTATTGAAGAAAGTGGCAGCCTCAGTGTGGCTACTCAGTGTGTTGTAGACAACGCCAAATTTCTGGAGTAACTCCACATCCTTGTCTGAATCGATGAGATTATCCATAATTTTTATGTAGGTGGTAATAGTTCGATTTGAGAGTAACATGGAGTTCTCATAGGCCACGAGATTTTCTAATAAGATCGTCTGACTTGGGTCAATTTTCAGGCATGGCATCCACATGACGCCCTTTGAAAATTCAACATAACCATCATTATAATGATCTATTTCCACATTTTTAAAACTTATACCTGCCGTTTGGTGAAGTTCAGTTGCATTCGCTATCAACTTTTGCACTCGGGGGCGGAATATTACCTCCCCCTCCTACACCGTCTCTAACTTAATTTTCTTTTCCTGAGATTTCTTTTTTTTTTTTTGCGAGTCTTCGCAGCTGCTGCTGATGGTCATTATATTTCTATTGAAGATAAAAAATGGTTATCAATTAGAGATCAATTAGTATTAATTAGCAGATATAGCAGATTTTGTAATAATTAAATATTTCAATGGTCATTTAAATCACGTCGCCTGTAAATAGACACCGTGTAAAAAATGAAATCATATCAAGAAATCAATAAATTTAGATATTCTCTTTCAAATTTCTCTAGTTTCAGTACCTTGATTGATTCTTCAGAGATTTTCCAATAAAGGTGGAGCAAATGGCCTGAATTTATTGGCAACCGGTCAAACTGTATCCACCATGGAAAATCCAATTGCAGAAACGTGCCAAGGAGAAGTTCATGAAATAATGTGTGGCTATTCCCATTATTTGGGTCAAGCCAGTAAAACACCTCGTAGATAAAAAAGAGGGGAATTTGATTTTCCAAAAGAAGCAAATCAGATACAGCCTCTTTTATGTTCAAATCTAGGAAAGCCATGCTTTCATATACATCTGTAGAGAGAGAGAACATTATTCGGATAACAAAAAAACTGTCCAAAACTAGCATCTCAACGAATTTAACATCGCTAAGGTTGTCAAACTTCTCTTTATAGAAACGACGAGCATGGCTTTCAAACCTCATAAATGGTTCGACGAATTTAACATCACTAAGGTTGTCAAACGTCTCTTTATAGAAACGACGACCAAAGCTTTCAAACCTCATAAATGGTTCGATAGACACACAATCGATATTGCTTCCACCAACTGGCCGCAACTTCAGAATGCATTCTGACATGCACCGGACTTTTATATCTTCCATGCGTTTGAGGTTTTCTCGTCCATGATAGTACGGCCCAATAGAAACCAACTTAGGCTCAAAATCAGATTCTCGACCGTATCTGATGCGCGCCGAGGCACGGAAAATACAATCAGGTGATTCTGTTGAGCAAAACCATGGAACATTGATCTCCGGCAATTCTGCGGCAGATGGCGCCAGTTCTATCTCCGGCGCTTCTGCGTCTGATGCCACTGTGATGTTCATGTCCGTTGGGAGTGGAAAGTGGATATGGATACCGATTTAACGGTTGGTTGTATGAGAGTTACAGAAGACAAAGTAATGATTTGGACTGGAGTATGAGAATTTATAGAAAACGATGTAGCTCAGGATGCTGGTGCTTTTAATTCTGGAATATAATATAATTTATTCGGTATTATAATAAGGGAATCATTTTTACTATATACCTTTCATTTTTGACGATTTTAAAAACTTAAACTTAAAAATTTAAATTTTGGCATTATGAATATGATCTATATTATTGAGAAGTTATTATATTTATAAAATATAATGAAATTGAGGAGGGATCTAATTACATTATTTTTTGGTGAATCGGATTACACCCTATATTTTTAAAGTGTAAACAGTTGATCCAAATTATTAAACATGATAAATATATTAAAATATGCTTGCAGATTAAATTTTACATTTTTTTTGAATTTTTTTTACTATTTATTTAGATGGATACAAAAATTCAATGGTCCGAATATAGCGATTTTGTTAAATACTTAATAAATAATAATAAATCGAAAAATGTACAATTTGATCTGCAAGTACATTTTAATATATCCATTATATTGAACGGTTTGGATTGACTATTTGCACTTTAAAAACTTATAAATAAAGAGTATACTTCGGTGTCACCAAAAAAGATGTAATTGGATCCCTCAATGAAATTTTAATGCATGTTTTCTCTTCATCACATGATTTAAGTTTTTAATAGTCCGAAATTTTAACAATACTTCATGCACCATCTAACAATACTTCAATTATATGACATTAAATCTATAAGCTAGCTATCTATATATCCGACAATATATTTTTTATTTTATTTACTTTTTAATTTATTTGAATATTTTTATTAAGATTGTCAAAATAATATTTATCAAGTGATCCCTCCTTTTTAATTAATAATACACAAGTTTCATAATTATAACTTTTAGAGGGTAGTATAATAAAAATATATTATCCCTCGTTGTTCCTCTTTCATTTACATATAGGACTTCATAACTTGTAGTTCACTAAAGAACCCCCCCAAAAAAAAAAACTTGTAGTTCACTACGAATGCACATGCTTGTGGACCGCTGTTTTTGTAAGATTCGTCTCTAAAGAAGGGGGGACACGTACAACAAGTAACTTTTAACGGGATAAAAGAATGAAGTTATTATTAAGCAAAGCATTTGTGTTAATTGTGAAGAACCTTATACTTTGTCTGTAAAACAAGTTAATAAGTTGTAAAGCTAGGAAGCAAATCAGTCAAGAAAGAGAAACAGATCGACTTAGACTTGAGATTAATTATTCAAGTATCTTAATTAGTTTAAATCTCGTCCTTTTTCATTATACCTGATGTATCAACCTGAAGTTTTATCAAATTCCATTGTTAATTTCCAATTTCCTTGTTAAATCGAGATTATACTCTTCAATAATGCAAATATATTGTACCTGTTAATTTGTTCATCTGGTTAAACCTTATACTTTGTCTGTAAAAAAAGTTAAATAAGTTGTAATAATTCTGTGTTCACTAGTTCGTCTTCAAGCATGCTTCATAAGTGTTGCAATTATGTGTTCACATGTATACGCTGAAATACTTGCAAACACTGTTTTTATTATGTCTGTTTTTACACCGAATTTTTTTTTTTTTTACCATCCTAATAAATCAAAATTAATTGATTACCACCCACGCAGACTAGGGGCGCACACGGATTCTGCTCCTCTGGTTCGACTCCGCCTCTCTATGCTCTCCGCTCTGGTTCAACTCTGCCCCTCCCACATCACTTTTCTGATATGACTTCCTGCAGGTAAAATATCAATTTAGTTTATTTTGATTTTGTTTTAACTAAATCACAGTTACACAACTAACTTTAGCACTTATCCTTTCTAATTTTCTTTCGGTTTGTTTTTTTGGGTTAAGAAAGCCGTAAATTATACACACGACTTTGGATCATTAGGTTATATGTGACTAATTATTATTTTCTACAACATGCTCGTTTGTTTTAGAAAAAATAGTTGTACCTTTGTAATTGTACCTGAGGGGACACGGATCTCAATTGAACAAGGGTCAGAACAAAAGGGCTACGGAACTCACAGATAAAAAACCAATCCAATTATCTATGTTAGTAACATACTAACGGGCCTGGCCTTCCACCTAAATAAGGCCCAAAATTTGAAACAGCCAGCATTTCTACGAATGATGATCGCATATGCTGTATATACTATAGACCACTTAGGGATGAAATCGGATCGGATATTATCCGATCGAATCTGGATCTGTATTCGAAAATTAAATACGGATATCCGATATTCAAATATCCGTGCATAGTTGTACAAATATACTTCTAAATTTTAATTAACCATATCCAAATAGTAAATATACACCATAGAATTTAATATATATTATGAAAATATATATGTATGTATATATTTACGGATATCCAATATCCAATCCATATCTGTATGTATTCGTCTAATATCCGATTCGTATCTGTATCCGAAAGAAAAAACAGATACAAATATAGTTTTACCATGATCCGATTCGTTTTCAAACCCTAATATCACGAGCTACTTCTAGCTAAAACTAGGACCTTCGTTACATTTAAATAAAGCTTGAATCTCAAAATGAACCTCCTATATAGATATAGTTATATAGACACTGTTTTTCAAGACTTCAGCTTGGGTCCGATGTCCATTGGATCCAAAGTGGTTCCAATAGGTTCACTCACCATCAGACTTATTTTAAGATTCATACGCACAAATTTTAAAGCATACCCAAAAGTGAGAGCACGAATTCTAAAACAAATCTGATGGTGAGCAAATTCATTGGAACCACTTTGGGTCCAATGGACATTGGACCCAAGTTGAACTCGTTTTTCAATGGCTCGGCTGGAAGCTTATTTTGACCGAGCGTGGTACCTGGGAGGATATATACGGATTCACTCATTTTGTTTACTTTTGAGCCTCTGGAGCGGCTGTGCCAGTGGGCTTCATAAGTGTTGCAATTCTGTGTTCACATATGCTGAAATACTTGCAAACACTATTTTTATTATGTCTGTTTTTACATTCTGCTTTTATTTACTGTTGTTCTTTTCTGTTTTGTATTTGGTCTTATGTAACAAACAATGTTAAGTTTAATGATAGTCTAAAAGTTTTGATCAAAAGATATACGAGAGTTGCTCGATATACGGGAGTTTTCAGTTATTAGTGCTAATGGAGAGTTGATCTTATTCTGGTATTTGTGGGTCCCAAAGTAAGAGGTCCACATTGAATTGGTGAGTCAGGTAGACTTGGTTCAGTAATTATAAATTTTGAGGGAGATCCAAATTACTTGTCATTTACTAATTTGCATTATCAAGTGAACAATTAACTAATTTGTATTATCAGAACGGAATAATTTCAATAAAAAATTTAGTTGTTACTATTTTAAGATGAAGATGAGAACTAAATTTTATAAGGTTAAATTTCCATAAGTATTGTTCAATCTAGTTTTGAAAGTACAACCTTTCATAAAAGTACATTATCATAATCACTAAGCTAAAATTTAGTTCTCAATCTTTTTTCAATTTTGTATAATATTTGATTCTATGTTATGATCTTAAGTAGCTACATGATTTGAATTCTTTATTCACACTATGTTGTCTACAGTTAGTACTTTATTTAGGAAGCGTCTAATTGTCCACAGCCTTTTGTCCACCATTTGTCCACAGCTTTGACTTGCCCGAATACTGTAAAATTACTTCTACATGCTGTATAATTATATAATATATCACATAAAACATATCAGTTAATCACAAAACATCCAGCATTGTCCACAGTCTTTTGTCCACCATTTGTTCACAGCTTGACTTGAGCGAATATTGTAAAATTACTTCTACATGCTGTATAATTATACAATATATCACATAAAATATATCAGTTAATCACAAAACATCCAGCAACTATTTGAAGTGGTCCCATGATAGTTAGAAAAAGATTGCAACGAGAAAAGAAATGTACTTTCAAACTGTACTTTCTGAAATTGCAGTTATAAGAAGTTATTGGCAGTTAGAATTAGTTATTGGCGGTTATTAGTGGTTATTGGCAATTAGAGTCAGTTATTAGCGTCTACACTGAGTTGAATCTTGTATATTGTAAAATTGAATCTTGTATACTATAAAATTAAATCTTGTATATAGTAAAATTTTCAATTGAATCTTGTATACTGTAAAATTAAATCTTGTATACAATAAAATTTTCAATTGAATCTTGTATACTGTAAAATTTTTAAATAATACTATAAATTTTCAATTGAATCTTGTATGCTATAAAATTTCTAAATCTAAACCATAATATAATACCATGTATACTGTAAGATAAAATGTAAAAAATGCTACATTTCAGCTTAAACTGCAATATGCAAAGAATCATGTATAGTGTAAAATTTCAAAATATAAACCATAAAATAATACCATGTATACTGTAAAATTTCTAAATCTATACATACATCCATAATTTATTCAACAAAAATCTGTTCACCACAAACAAGACTGACTTGCCGTGCCACTTCACGGTTAAAGCAATTTTGTAAATGTTCAAACCAGGAGCACATTCCATCAGAGGCATTTCAGCAAACACCTAAGCTGCAACACCAATCGACAATCTGCTTGATAAAAATTAGTCCCAGAGATGCCTCCCATAGATAGCTTGATGATTGATTTGAACTATGGTTATCATTTACTATCGCCGCTAGATCTAAGAACAAAACTACAGTGGAAGAGTAAAAAGTATGTCATATTGTGATTTTATTAAGAAAATATTAAACTGAAAATACTTGAATTGATACTTAAAAATGCACTGTTATTTCCAAAACACAGAGAAATCTGAGCTTGGTTAAGTCTAAATTAATAATCTGAAGCAAAAAAAATAAATGAAAATTGTTACTTTCACAGTATCGTTCTCACAAAAATCCTTCTCAAGCACACGATCAGAAGCGATGTGACCTTCTCCAGAGGTCAGGGAGAAGGGGTGCGCCGGGAACAACACATGATCCGCCACCGCCGGCGAGGGAGGCAGTTCTACGAGAGCCTCGGGTACATCATCGGGGTGGAGATGGAGATGGATCAAGGGATGATGCGGCGGATCATCGGTGCAGGATAGGCACTCTCTCCACTAAAGTAAGATAGTTTTGAGATGAGAAATTGGAGAGGGATTGGAGAGAGATCAGAGACTGGTGTTGTTGAAAGAGATTAGAGTGATCGGGTTAAATATTTTGAAAATGAGATTAAAAAAGAAAATGAGCGATTGGGGATGGAATGTTTAAATAAAAGGAGATGAGACTCTAACGGTGGGAACCGGAAGTAGTTAAAATTAGTTAAAGAGGAAGTGGATAAGATCTGTGGACAGATGGTGGACAAAAGACAGTAAACAGGAACCTTTTCTCTTTTCAATATGCAAATATCATGAACTTCTAAATAGCATTTGGTCATTGTTTTACATTAATATTATCCATCATAGCATTACAATTTACATTTCTTTTTCCGAATCCTGTGCAATGACCTCATAATAATCAAATCTTCTAGACAACACCAAACCAAACCAAGCGAAAAAAAAAAAGGAAAAGGAAAATTAACAAGGTAGGCATTTCAGGAAATGCAACAATATCACAGGCTTATTAGGAACTAAAACAAGATTGAAAATAGTGGAGAATTGAAACTATCGGATAATTAATTCTTTGGAAAGACAGTGTAGTATGTCTGAACTCCCGAAAGAAACAGCAGGGTCACACCTGCGAACACCGAGATTCCTGCCCACGGGCTATTGAAGTAGTTTTGTCGCAAGTTCGCCCAGCTACGGTTCCAACTCGAATTGTAGTACTCGTTCACATTCTCAAACAAGTCAGAGAAAGGATTATCTTCGTAGTCAATCAAACAAAGATTACCAATATCATTAAAAAAAGTGTCGGCCTTTGTGTGGTTGCTAAGTGTGTTGTAGACAACGCCGGATTTCTGAAGTAACTCCACATCCTTGTTTGAATCGATGAGATCATCTATAAATTTTATGTAGGTGCTAATAGTTCGAATGGACGGTAACATGGAGTTCTCAAAGGCCATGAGATTTACTAATAAGATCGTCTGACTTGAGTCAATCTTCAGACATGGCATCCGCATGATGCCCATTGAAAATTCAACACGACCACCATTATTATACAAGTCCATTTTCACATTTTCAAAATTTATACCTGCCATCTGATGAAGTTCAGTTGCATTCGCTACCAACTTTTGCACTAGGGGGCGGAATCTTACCTCCCCCCACACCGTCTCTAACTCAATTTCCTTTTCCTGAGATTTCTTCTTTTCTTTCGCGAGTCTTCGCAGCTGCTGCCGATGGTCATTATATTTCTGTTGAAGATAAAAAATGGTCATCAATTAGAGATCAATTAGTATTAATTAGCAGATATAGCAGATTTTGTAATAAAAAAATATTTGAATGGTCATTTAAATCATGTAGCCTGTAAATAGACACCGTGTAAGAAATGAAATCATATCAAGAAATCAATAAATTTGGATATTCTCTTTCAAATTTTTATAGTTCCAGTACCTTAATTGATGCTTCAGAGATTTCCCAACAAAGCTGGAGCAGATGTTTTGAATTTATTGGCAACCGGTCAAACTTTATCCACCATGGCAAATCCAATTGCATAAACATGTGAAGGAGAAGATCATGAAAAAATGTGTGGCTATTCTCATTATTTGGGTCAAGCCAGTAAAACACCTGCTCAATAAAAAAGAGGGGAATTTGATTTTCCAACAGAAGCAAGTCAGATACAGCCTCTTTTATGTTCAAATCTAGGAAAGCCATGCTTTCCTGGTCATCTATAGAGAGAGAGAGCATTATTCGGATAACAAAAAAACTGTCCAAAACTAGCATCTCAACGAATTTAAATTCACTAAGGTCAAACTTCTCTTTATAGAAACGACGAGCATGGCTTTCAAACCTCATAAATGGTTCGACAGGCACACGATCGATATTGCTTCCACCAACTGGCCGCATCTTCAGAATGTCAGACATGCACTGGACTTTTATATCTTCCATGCGTTTGAGGTTTTCTCGTCCATGATAGTACGGCCCAATAGAAACTAACTTAGGCTCAAAATCAGATTCTCGGCCGTATCTGATGCGCACCGAGGCACGGAAAATACAACCATATGATTTTTTGAAAAGCGGTGGAATGTCGATCTCCGGGCCCTCCATAGCAGACGTCAATTTAATCTCTGGCGCTTCTGCGGAAGATCTCAGTTCTATCTCCGGCGATTCTGCGGCAGATGTCGGTTCTATCTCCGGCGCTTCTGCAGCTGATGTCACTTTGATCTCCGGGTCCATTGGAAGTGGAAAGTGGATATGGATACTGATTTGATGGTTGGTTGTATGAGAGTTACAGAAGACAAAGTAATGATTTAATTGGAGTATGAGAATTTATAGAAAACAATCTAGCTCAAGATGCTGGTGTTTTTAATTCTGGAATATAATATAATTTATTCGTTATTATAATAAGGGGGAATCATTTTGACTATATACCTTTTATTTTTGACAATTTTTAAAAATTAAACTTAAAAAATTTAAATTTGGCATTATGAACATGATCTATATTATTGAGAAGTTATATTTATAAAATATAGTGAAATTTAAGATATGTTTCCTCGTGCATCACATGATTTAAGTTTTTAATAGTCCGAAATTTTAACAATACTTCATGCACCATCTAACAATACTTCAATTATATGACATTAAATCTATAAGCTAGCTATCTATATATCCAACGATATATTTTTTATATTTACTTTTTAATTATTTATTTGAATTTTTTTTATTAAGATTGTCAAAATAATATTTATCAAGTGATTCCCCATTTTTTAGTAATACACAAGTTTCATAATTATAACTTTTAGAAGGTAGTATCCCTCGTTGTTCCTCTTTCATTTACATATAGGGCTTCTATTAATAAAAATCGTGCGGAGTCCGTGTGCAATGATCACGGGGGCATTGCAGTAAAGTTAGGGTGTGATGTGCTCATCAAAACGATTTGGAGAGCACAACTTCAAAAGTATATCGGATCAACTTTAAATATCGAATTTAAACCGTTGAAATCTATGTACTTTATGAGTGATGTATGTACATATAATTTTTTCAAAGTTTCGAGTTTATTTGCTACAATGTTAAGCGGTCAAAGAAATGAAATTTTTTATAAGTTAATTTATAAGTTGTTTTATATATATATTTAAATTTTATCATTTCTTTGACCACTCGACCTTGTAGCAAATAAACTCGAAACTTTCAAAATTTTGCGTATACATGCATCACTCATGAAGTACATGGATTTTAACGGTTTGGATTCGACGTTTGAAGTCTATCTGATATATTTTTGAAGTTGTGCTCACAAACTCTCTTGATGAGCACATCAGAGTACGTACCCTAGCTTTACTCTTGTATCAAAATCTGTTTTAGGCATTTACGTTAGTAGTTTCTTTTTGTCATGGCCTTTATGAGAGCTTTGTATCATATTAATTAACATATTAAGAGGAGTTCGAATGTGCCTTCACTATGCCTCAATTTTTAAAAGCTTTAATTACTCAAAATCTAAAACTTAAAAGTTAAAATAAACCATTGGATATGATCTACATCATTTTATCTATACACATGTAAAAAATTATGACATTTCAATTTTATTTTGATTGTCATCTAGAACTTATAAAAATGTACTAATGTGGATCATTTATAGACATTGATTTTTCACCTTGATTCATATAAAAACCAAACTAAAATATGATAATTTTTTATGAACACATAAAGAAAATAACATAGATCACATCCAATGGTTTTATTTTTTACTTTTAAGTTTTAAATTTTGAGTTATTTGAGTTCTTAAAAATGGAGGTATAATGGGGGCACAAAAAATAAAGGCATTTAAACACTCCTCATATATTAATTGATGAACTGAGTTTACAGGAGAAGGAAAATGTCAGAGTGGAGCGCAAGCCGGATCAAAAATGCCATCGGAGCAATTCAGATCAGGTATGCCAGAACGGAGATATATACTCCAGCTCCGACTGTTGGGTTCTGTCCAGAGGAATTTGGATAAAGTTTTATTTCAAGTCTGACATAAACCGTTCAATTTGAGTTCAAATTTATACAGATGGTTTTGATTTATAAGGCCGTTAATTGTAGTTTATTTATTAATTGTTTGTTCAGATCTTGCTAGTGGGGTTATTGTTTGTTAATTATTTATCAAAACTCAGGTTTGACAATATAGGGAGAATTACAATTTGCATAAGTGAAAAAACAAAGCCCACTTGATTTCAGTAACCTGAACCCAAATACATTCCTTTTAGCTAACTATAACCCCACCGCTACCTGATTGTTCTTCATGAAAGGTTGGGAACGTGTAGCCAGTGATGGTCTCACTCAGTACCCTGCCCTTCTTTGCCAGTGAGTGAGCCAATTCGTTGTGGCAACGACTGATATACCGGCACTTGAAATCTGGCATATATTTGAAAGTTCTCCAAATGTCTAATGTCTCCCAATACACTTTCGAATCCGCCTCAATACAAGGGCCAGGTTGCGACACTAACACAGCGAGGGTCTGACAGTCCATTTAAAAATCATAGGATTCCAGACTTGAATTGACTGCATGTCTGACTGCATCCAATAACGCTTAAGCCCCAGCTTGTAGCGGGCAGTATGTGGCAGTCAGACTTGCTCGATACGCGACCAGCACATCCTCCTTTGTCAAGACAAAGCCAGCTCCTCCCCTTCCTCGAATTAGCCAAGAACCATCTATTGCACAAGTATCACTACTAGAATTCTATCTTTTACGAAGAGGATGAAAAGGGCTTGTTCCAAGACTAGCTGCCGATTTAATGTCACAAATGCATGTCATCGTATTTGACCACACGTAAACATCACTATGGATTATGTATTTTGTCACTGATGGTTCATGGTGTTGTCTTATGTTTGAGACTATGGTATGCCTACTTAAGAAATGTGCATCGGTGGTTGGTGTCCAATGTTCTCTATAAAAAGGAGCCATAAAAGCATCTTCTTTATGAACACTATTTACGTTGGGTAATAAGCATATGTCAACAAGACTAATATCCCTTATTCGCATCCTAGTGTAAGCTGAGTAACCTATGATATCCCTGGGCCCCTTGATAGAAATTATATTATATGTGGCACAACATGATTGACTAGCTGCAATCATGTATTATAATATAATACTCATGAGTCAAGAAACATTATCGATGATACAACGGGAATGACAAATATCATGTCTCGCATTCATCATTGGATAATCATGAGATATTGGAAACAACACAGACAGTGTTATGTATTATCTATATTAGATTTACGATATTGTCTGGATACATATCGTCTGTATAATTGGATAGTCAAAGCGTGTTGCTAGACGCTAACCTTGATCAACTAAAAACTGGATGTTCCAGATTGCCAACATAATACATATCCAAGTTGGTCACACCTACTAGGTCCCTTGGTCGAGATGTCATAGCAGTTTATGACACCATGTAGATATATTAGAAACAACATGCATAGCGAATTACATAATACGAGTTATTATACTATTCAACACTATGAGAGATATGAGGACATAATCGAAGTAGTTGATAACCAGTTGTATAAATGATGTTTGGATTATGTGAGATTATTTAATCCTACTATTTTCGTTGATGTGATGCATGAGATAAAGGATTTTCATACGAGCATGTGGATATGTGGATATGTGGATATGTGGCATGTGCAATTTGGACTTGGCGCTCAAAAGATATGGTCATTTAAGTAAATAGGTAAGAATGTTGATTGAGTCAAACTCGGGTCAAATATGCTCAAACATGTTTTGACTAAGATGAGGTGGCATTTGGTTGACTAGTCAACTAAATGTGAGGGAGAGAGGTTGCTTGGAGTTTAAGCAATGTTTGGATACATTCTTAAATGGACCATTGGTCCAATGGACAAATAAAAGATGTAATTACTAAATGAGCCTCTTCGTTTTAACTTGGAATTAGATATTTATGAGGGCATTTAGGTAATTCACAAAGTCTATTTAAGAAGGGTATCCCTTCATTCTAAACTAACATAATTCATTTGGTAAGATCCATTTTCTAGAAAGTTCATTTCTCATTCCTCTTTCTCTTCCATTGGTCAAATCAAGATCAAGTAGCAAGTGAGAAAGGGCGCGCCCCAAGCCGAGGTTGCCGCCCCTTCTCTCCTCCTAGTCGTGCTGCTACTAGGACCGTCGACCCGCCACCTCTTGTCCACTCGACTACTAGATCGACCTTGGAGCTGAGCTGAGCCGCCTCTGTCCGCCCCACTGTGCGTACACACCGAGTCGAGCCCCCCATGCTAGACATGGGCCGTGCTCCTCAGTCTACCGCCTCCCTCCGTCGCCAGTTGGGCACACCCACCGCCGCTACTTCTCTTCTCACCTCTCCTTGCGTAGAAGTTTGAGATCTCTCTCTCTCTTTCTTTTTCGAGATCGATCTAGATCTCTTCTTATCTCCTCAATTTGAGTTGAGATTTGGATTATTGAGAAGCGTGCGAGATAATGTTGTTGTGCTACGCGAGATCTACTCAAAGTGCTAGCGAGAAGCGTGCGAGATAGTGTTGATTGCATGTTTATGGTAAGATCTAGTGTAGATTGCTAGAGAATTTTTTTAAATATACCTGCTAGCCTAGATTGTTTCGCAATAGTATGATATGAACTGTGCATAGTGGTAAATAGGATGTACAAATGGGGTTTATAGAGTTGGCGAATGAGGTGGCAGTGGATATGGCTGCTGAATTGGCCAAGGAGGGGGCAATAGGCAGTCGGGAACCGCTTGTCGCTCAGACGACATTGGAAGAATTGGGAATGGAATTCCAAATGCTACATGACTGATGTCTTGTTGTGCCAATGGATGAAGGATCAAGCTTCTTCTTTCCTGTAGGACCTGGAGTGTTGCTGCTTGAGGGCTTTCATATGTCAGTGGGTTTCGATGATATCAAGGACTTGATGACATACGATAAACTTGACGTCTTTATTCTACAAGTCTAGACATTGTGAGTCTTTTGAGTTTTAAAGGTTTTTATTCTTTCAACAATCAACTTTCTCCTTGTATTTTGACACTTGTTATTTTCATGTATTGCAGGATAATAATTCCTCCAACTGAGAAAAACAATAATGACATTGTTTTTCTGGATGCTAATATGATAAGTGCCACAACTATAACCCATGACTATAAAACTTCCGTGGATTACTTGGTTGATGCCGTGCTAAAATATAAGGAAAATAAACTTGTATTTGCACCATACCACTAAGTGTAAAATGTTAATTTATTGTCTGTTTTTAACAAGTTTGTATTAATTTTTTTTTATTACTTCAATTGTAGTAACAATTAGGTGCTTTTCGTTATAATGCCACAGCAGTCTGTTGTCTATAAGCTGCACTCGTTGCCAGATTCAAACAGAGAATTATTATTCATTACACACCTTAGAAAGTAATTCAAATACATATATATGATTCAAAAAACAAAGCACCAATACTTCTAGGTACTGCATACTAACCTTTAGTATTATTTTCGGGGCTCATCGGCAATACTCACAAAAGAATAAAAACAAGCAGCGGACCACAAGGAGGTACCTAGATGTTAGAGACTATCTGGTAAGAAAATATTCCAATATGAGTTTATCATTCTAATTTATTTCAATTTCCAATTGCACTATTAATTATATTTTGTTTAAAATAATACACATTTCAGTGCCCTAGACAAACAGAAAGTTGGGAATGCGGCTATTTTGTGATGAAGAACATGGAGTTCATCATCAGAAATTAGTTTAGATTTTTTTCCAAAGGTTTACCAATTAATCACCTGTTTTGATCTATCATGCATGTTTTCAGATTCATTTGTTATATATATGTATATGTTGTTAATATGTTCGGGGTTTGTTCATGCAGAGCAAATTAAGTAGTACACCGTACTCAGAAAAAGATCTACATGCGATCCATATAACATGGTGTAAGTACTTCTTGGATCATGTTTTATCTCTTGATGAAAAAGATATCTAAATTGAAACCTGGACAGTTTTTGGTACATATGATGTAATTTTTTGTGGTAATTGAGAACAACAGTTATTGGTACACTTATATGAGGTACATTTTTGTCTTTGGTATTACTAATGGGTACAATTTTTTGAAAGCTTTGCTGGTTTTGGGTGGGAGTATAATTTTAATGGTATAGTATGTACTTACAGTTAATGAAGGTTTGGAAATGATATGTACATTTCTGCTGGTACAATGATATACATGTGGTCTAGTTATGTTATACTGTTATATATATATACATGGCTTGTTGGTTTATAATTAATGTTGTTATGTTACTGTTATATATATATATATATATATAGAGTTAGGCTGGGGTGCTATGGATAGCATAGTGGCCCCTATGCTACGGCTCCATATTCGAGTTTTTAAAATCCAAACAGTCAATCCGAACCGTTCATCTTATTCTCCATATTAATATCTGCTTGGAGACCAAATTTTATAATTTTATGAATTTTTTTACTATTTATTAAGCCACTTTGAAAATCGCTAATCCAACGGTTTTACTGTTTTGTGCAGCCACCGTTGGATCAACAATTTTGTAAAATACTTAATAAATAGTAAAAAAATTCAGAAAAATGTAAAATTTGGTGTCCAAGCAGATATTAATATGGAGAATAAGATGAACGGTTCGGATCGACTGTTTGGATTTTAAAAACTCAAATATGGAGCCGTAGCATAGGGGCCACTATGCTATCCATAGCACCCCAGCCTAACTCTCTATATATATATATCTATACACAGAGAGAGAGAGAGAGATGGGCTACGGTGAGTTGCGAAGTAAAGCGACTATTTTATTTCATGCTCATATTTTGCGATTTTAAAGTTCAAAACGTCAATACGAGCCGTTCATCTTATTCTCCATATTGAAATGTTCTTGGAGACCAAATTTTACATTTTTTTGAATTTTTTTTACTATTTATTAAGTAATTTTGAAAGTCACTGATCTGATGGTCCAGAAAATTTTACTGTTTTTTACTGTTCATAGCAAAACAGCAATTTTAAAAAATGCTTAATAAATAGTAAAAAAATTCCAAAGAATATAAAATTTGGTCTCCAAGCACATTTCAATATGGATTAAACATCTAACGGTTTGGATCGGTCGTTTGGACTTTCAAAATAAAAATACGGTGTGAAGTAGAAACGCGTTTTACTTCGCAACTCACCATAGCCCATCTCATATATATATATATATATTGTTGATTGTTGGGTACAAAATGCATTAAGCATGTTGTCTATTTATATATTGGTTAATTGATTGCATGTTTAAAATTGTTAATTCAAATGATGCATTTCAAAAATGACTAGCAAATGGAGGCTATCTAGCTCCTAATAGGGGCGTAATTAAAAGTATATATAAAAATCACCAATGGTTCAAATTAAAACAGATGTCAAAGATAAGATAAGAACGCCAATGCAAACAAAAACAAAAACGATGGTGTATGTGACTTTTGTCATCGGCAAACAAATTCAAAAGTCGCGGTATTAAGAACCTCTGCTATCTCTTTAAAAAAGCAAGCAACACTATTGAACGCGCAATGGCCCAATTTATAACGTCATTATGTAAGCAATGCCATCGGTTGGTTAAATCTAAGCAATAGCATACGTGCACAACACCATCGGATCTAACTAGATAGAAAAAGTGAACACATTTCCTATCGGGGTGATAAGCATCGGTTCAGAATCCGATGACGAAATGCAATTTCAACCTATATAGAAGTGTTTTTCTCTAGTAGTGTAGGGAATAGTTATCCCGTTATATAGCAGGCTAAGAGCTGGGATTAGCTCTTAACATACCTCTTTTAAGTTACTGCTGTTTCTTTAATGAAACCGTACTTCCGCCTTTTACATCAAAATAAAATAAAATAACTTAAATTAAAGTAATATTGAACATGATAAAACGTGACCAACATAACAAATTGTAATTAGTCACGGCAAGTTTGATCACGGTACATGTGATCACGAGACCATGACTGCCTTCCACTATTTTGTCCTTACATGGATACGACCTGTGAATAAAGTAATGGCGTATTATTCACATCACTACGTGTATAAATCTAATTCACTAAAAGGGCCAGAAACATCAATCGTTAGTCGATTATGCTTAGAAGTTATAAATTTATAGAGTCATAGACATGGGCGGAATTAAAAAATTTAAATAGGGGGGCTAAAGTATAAAATGCATAATACGTGAAAAAGGCAAAAATAAATGTGATTTGTAGAATTTGAACCAATGATCTTACAAAAGTCAAATATAACTCTTACCACTATATTACAAGCATACATTTGTCATTTTATGAAAGGACTAGACTATATACAAACTTAAAATAACAAATATCTAATTAAATTTTAACATACATAATTAAGATTTTAAAAATTATTGGGGTACCTTAGCATCTGGTGACATACATGTAAATCCGCCCCTAGTCCCAACTGGCCTGAAAGAGTTCTTACTTAGCTGGCTTATTAAATTTCAGGATTGTCAAATACATAGATGGTTTCTCTCCCGGGATTGGGAAAAGCCAATATGCAAATAATTATAAGAATGACGGAATCTGTAAAGATGAACTTAAATTATTTAAGCAATAATGTTCCATAATGTTTGACAAATACATGGTTCAGCAAACTATATATTCCTCAGTGTTCAAAATAGCTGGCTATAGCGGCGCTATAGCTTTTCCGGACTATAAACACTAAGCTATGAGATAAAAGTGTGCTAACTCAGCTACGACCGTTATAGCTATAATAGCTGACCACTATTATCGCTATATGCGACCTGCTATAGCTACCGCTATGCTACATTGACTTTTTTTTTTGCAATTTATATAAACTTTTGTACTTCTATTCTTATTTCTAATGCTACATGGTCTTTTACGATAAATATGCTAAACCCAACTATGTGCTTCTGTTTTTATTTGTGATTTATTCTCTCATTCTATATCGAGAAATATTCAAATGTTAATTATTTATTTTGATTACTATTATCGTTTGTTTCAATTGAAAGCTGATTTTGATTATTATTATTATTATTATTATTATTATAATATATCAGATATTTAAATATGTATATTGACTTCATTTATCTTATAAAATTAATTGCTCTTTGTCTATTATAATATGTAATGGTATGAAGTATGAACTATTAAATAATGTTACTTTTTAAAAAAAAATTTCTTCTTATTTACATTATTGATAAAAAGTATAGACTTAAATTAATTGTCATTTAGTTGTTACATTAATTCTCTAATATTGATTATATTGATAATTAGTAGGAATTATAGAATATAAAATTTGACAAAAGGAAATCACTATGTATGATAGCTTCCGCTATAGCTACACTATCTTAATATTCCTAAGACCTACTTTTTTGTTTTTATATGCAACGTAAATAATAAAATAATACATTTTGGTTCTCAAATAATTCAAGTTTCTAAGCTATCTATGTAATTACAAAAATCACAACAGTCAAGGACTATATGTCTATATCTTAATTATTTAAATTATTCGAGAACCAACCAAATGAATTATATTTATGTACATGTTGCATTATAAAACAGAAATTAGATCTAGCAACATATAAAAATAGAAGTAGGTCTATGCAAGCGACTGGGAGAGCTGGCATTTTATGGATCATGATAGAAACCTATTAACCAGAGCGAGTTTGTCAAAATAATTCTTATCTTTTCTTAAAAAGAAGGTGTTTTTGTGTTCACGTTATGTGAATTGTCAGTATTATATTGTCGAGCTAAAAAAAATATAAAATAGAAATATAATTAGAGTAGAAATCGACTTTAAATTATGAATCTGAACTGTTGAGATCCATCTATCTTACAACTGATGTGTCTACATGTGGAAATTTTAAACAATCGAATTAATTTCATATAAAATCAAGCAGTCAAAATTAGAAGCTTAATAAATTAATTTTGATGCATTCATTTTTTGTATTAATTTTGTTACACTACATAAACTTAAATTATACTAAAAAAATAAATCATTCAACAAGTGATTTATATTACATGCAAAAAGCTAAGTTTCTCTATATGCAAACTAAAAAATTCTACAATTAATAATTACACTACATAACTTAAATTACACTAAAAAAAATCATTCAACAATTAATTTATACTACATTCAAAAAGCTAAATTACTCTATATGCAAACTAAAAAATTATACAATTAATAATGACACTACAAAAACTTAAATTACATTAAACAAAATACTGGTCGTTGTATGTCTATCGTTGATAGAAAACTTAAACTGAATTTTTGAGGTACTAAACGATGATTTTTTGCAATTCTGATTCTGTCAAGTGCCTGAGGATTCATTTGAATCTGATGAATCCCCAGAGAATGTCCTGACCATCTCGTCCCCCCCCTTTTCGAATTGAGATCATACGCGCAAATCCGACTTTCTTAGCCAAAGTTATAGTTGTTTAAAGTTTTTAAAAAAAAAATCGATGTTTCCATACAAAAACACCAATAACGCATTAATGCTTTATGCCTGGCTTAACGACAGTAGAAGTACATCAATGTTTCATTGCAAAAACATCAGCAATGACGCACCATGCTCTCTAAATGATCATAACTTTAAAATGCATTTATTATAACTAAATTGTGTGCATTTACTCATTTTTTTGATGAAATACGATTTCATTTATTATTCAAAAGATCATTGAAATTATCTACGATTGTTCAATATATGCATTTTAAATTTGATAATTTGTATTTTAAATTGGATATTAATAAAAAATGTCGGTTAATTCCCATGATCAAATTATGATTTGTATAATTATATGAGGTTATTGAGAATTATTTTTTTGTATGGTGGCAAAATTAACTTGTTCCATTATCAGAAGCAAGAACATGAAAATCAAAGACGTAATAATACAAGTGTTTGAGATATATATGAAACACGGTTTATGTTGCGCATTTGTATTTGCATCTGTATAAATAGTATCAGTCGTTATTATAAGTGAACTACCTATATATATACACAAGAGCAATGTAATTTTCGTATCACTTGTGGAAGAGATCAGAAATCGAGAAATGAAAATATACTATGATATATTGATAGGATCTAGCATGCCAGTTTGCGTATATCGATTCAATATATTAGAGCTAAAAACATCTAAAAAAACAGTTATAGGTTTCTCATGCGATATGCTTTAATAGAGTTCCTCAATTTGATATGCAAGTATATACTAAGTAGATAAAGATGTAAGAAATTACAATTGAAATATTTAAAATATCGAGTTGCTTTGTTCTACGGTCACCAAAAATAAATAAATCGGAAGTTGGACAGGCTAGATCGCGACACGTGAACTAATAGATTGCTTTTCTTTCCGAACTTTGAACAAAAATCACGAGGCTCCCACAAAGGATACCAATTTTACGACATTTTCTCCAGTTGTTGTTCATTACGATAAACAGTCTCCTTGGCTCATTGCTATCCAAAATTCAATCATTGTTGTAATTAGGATCAGATCCAGATAATTTCTCACTTTTAGTGATAAATTTAGAAAATAAAATTCAGTTTGTGTTTCTTTATTGGAGAAAACTGTACTGTAACTTTACTCATAACATATACATTTAAGTTTTAAAATTATTTTTCCTATGGTCGTGTTTGAAGCAAAAAAAAAACAAATTAAAATTATTAGCTAAAATGAGACATCAACTGTGGAAAACTTGTTCATAAAAATTCATTCTAAGTTAATAAGAAAGATTCATTTTACAAAAAAATAATAATAATATAGTTCTAGTGTAATAAGAAAGATTTTTATATTTGACAAAGTAGTGGCTTCTACGGTTGTACCAGTGTACCACCCATCTTATTGAAATTCAGAAACATGCCTTTTAGTGAGTTCAATTTCAAAATCTATTGAATTGATTTCAAATAAAGAATTCAAACCATTAAAATCAATCTATTTCATGATCAATGAATTTACATAAATTTTTTTTTAAATATTCAAATTAATTTAATAAATATATTAAAATTAGCTTATAAACTTTCTAATTTTAACCAATTGACTTTATATTAAATTAATTTAAAATTTAAAAAACTTTGCATATAACGCTTCGTTGTTTTGCATATGAATGGACATCTCTAGTGTATGCGAAACATGAGATGAAAGTAGCAAAAGTGCATGAATATATATAAACGGCCCTGGACCTGGGATTTAGGTCTTTCTTTTTCTCTTATAATTTGTACATTTCTTTTTCGGAGACCTTGAAACAGGACCCTTGCAAAGAGAAATGTACAAATTACAAGCGAAAACAAAATCGCAGGGTCCCATTTAAATTACAAGAGAAATAGGATCTTGTGATTTTGTTTTCGCTTGTAATTTGTACATTTCTCTTTGCAAGGGGAGGTATATGCAGGACCGGTGCGCAAAGGAAACAAAAAAACAAATTGTTATCTCACACCACAACACGCTTTGCACCTCTAGGTCCAAGTTCCTTCCTTTTCTTCAATGTAAGCGAAGTATTTGGACATATGTAAGAATTTTTCAAAGATTTTACCAAGAGATATTCCAATTTCCTTCTCTTTTGCTCTAAAAAAGGCCAAAAAAAAAACATGTGCTTGCATTTTTTGTCTAGGTGAAAATTCTCTGGACTTAACCTGTTGGTCTTGGGAGTTCTCGACTTATCCTTTTGACTGGATTTGTAAAACATACATACTTGCATTTTACAGTTTTTCTTCTTGAGTATTTGTGCAGGTTCATGACTAGTGAAAGATCAATAATTACACATCAATGATGAATTAATGAATTGCAATACAACATCAAAGATGTAGTCATGAAGTACAAGATACTGGATAGCAGAAACATTAACTCAATATTAAGGATAACGCATATGTAAGATTGGTAAAATAAGTTTGAGATTGACCTAAGTGAGGCCTATCGTTGTCACGGTCCAATGTCTGTGATAACAGAATAAATAAATTATGTACAAATCTCATGACGCATAAAATATGTTTTAGCGTCACCGAACACTACCCTTCCGGAGGATTTCCGTGGTGGGTACCGTGGTCACGGTCATTTACCGTTATCAACAGTAACCACTGTTGTACTTCAAACCGCTCAGATTAACCTACTGTTGTAACGGTCCCCTGTACCGTTGCAATAGTCAGCACCACTTACATTTTTTTTATCAGTTCTCTATAAATAGAAGCTATGCCAAGATTTTGGAGTATGACTCTAGCCGTCTCCAACTTCAATATTTTGTTTTACAGATTTAGAGAAAGACGTTGTTGCTTGTGCACTCAAACTTCAATATACACAATCAATCTCAAGCTTATTCAATCAATCAACCAACTTCTAGAGTGATCCTGCGTGATCAAAGCATTTACTACTTCGAGCCTTGTGCTCACCTAGCAATCATTGAGTTCTCGTGAATCAGATTGTCTTGTTAGGGCCGTGTAACTTCCCATAAGATTGTAAGGACTCACCGGTTCCACCTTGTAATACTTTTTCATTGGATAAATAAAGGTGCGTCATCTAGAAGGTCGCAAGCTCTGGAGATGTAGGCATTAGTGTTGAACTTCGTAAACAACTCTCGTGTCAAGTGTCTCTAAACTCTAATATTTACTTTATTTATTTTACATTTTGTTTAGAACAAAGTTATTCTAGTTTATGCCAAGAATAACTTATAGACACACTAAAATATTATTAAATAGACAAAAATATAAAAAGACTTATTCACCCCTCTCTGTGTCTTTGGGACCAACATGACAAACCCTGTTAAATTTCAAATTAGGAGGGTGCGCCAAAGATATTTTTGATAAATTTGTTAAAATTTAGGTTGAATGTCGTGATGTATTATAAATAATTGTATAATTAAGTTCCCGTTTAATACGGAAATAATTCTGAAAATATGAATATAGTTTTTGTTTTCACAGAAAATGAATTTGCATTTTTTAGTATGATTAGTGGCTTTTTCATTCTTATTTTACTATCTAACAAATTAAGTAAATAGGAATATTCTTTCTGCAAAAATTGCAAGTTTTGGCTATTGAAAATTTTCTTATCAAATAATATTTTAAATTTTATCCCTGAAACAATGAATGATGCATATCATTTATTTAAATTGAATTGCATGTGACCAATCCTTCATGCATACTAGAAAATATATGTTTGATATATATACAATTAATTTTCAAATAGATTTAAGTAGATGATGTTTGACGTAATTTACTATTATCATTGCCCACATTAGCAATATAATTTATATGGATTTATCTAAACAAGCAAACAAAATGATATGAATGTTGTTATCATTATTGGTACGATCACGTAATATATATAAACTCATGTTGCAATATCTATAAAACATAACATGCATGAATCTAATTCATTTAGATATTTCAATTTGTGTTGAGGTTAAATCTAATTGTGCAATACAAGTTATATACCCATAATACCAATAGAAAAACGTAATACTCTAAAAAAAAATCATGAAAGTTTATTCAAAATAATATCGATTGTTTTAGGGCAAATGTTATCTTAACTGAAGAAAGTATATATTATTAGTATTTAGTAATATGGGTCATTTGATATTCATCAGGAGCAGATCTACGTATAGCTTAGGAAGTGCTTAGCCACACCAATAATTTCAAAATTTTTAATTTTGTGTAATAAAATTTAATTTCTTTTTTATTTTATTTTAAGTTATTATATAGCACAACCTCTTCATACTTTACTATATGTTGTTTGTAGTTTAGTGGTTAAAATTCCAAATTTGATATTGTGAAGACTGGAGTTTAAGTTTCGACCATTCATTACGCATTTTAAATTTTAACTCTCCTACTGAATTGTTTAATTCCACCACTTACGTCATTCGTTTTAACATGATAATTCAATTGATAAATTAATGGTCATGATCATATCTCTGAAGACAATACCGTAACAATATAAAATTACCAAGCACTTCTTAAAATAAAACGAAATTTAATGACTCGACTGGGGGCGTTGTCGACGTCGAATAACATTTATAATATTCTTATTTATCATGAAAATTGCTCGAGGAATAACAATAATTGAGAAGTTATTGTTCAATTTTGAAAAAGAAGAAAAAAAACAAAGAGAGAGATTGAAAATTTGAGATAGAAGTGTAAATAAGAGCGTACATGATGTGTTGGTGAGCTGTGATCAAGAAATTAAGCAAGAATATAATGGTGTAGGTGAGAATAGAAACTTAGAAAGTTGTTTGTTTGGGAATTTGTATCCTCTGCATTAACTCAAAAGAGAATATTTTGAGTTAATGCATCTTGACCATTCAGATTTAATCTAGTTTAAGATTTGTGTGGACTAAATCTGCACTAATATTATAGGGTCCCCTATGTTATAGATAGAAACCGGATTAGTTATGTTTAAAATCAAACAGTTGAGATTTATTAACTCAAAGTTAACGTAGAGGATACGCATTTGTTTGTTTTGTGCAGAAATGAATCAAACAACTAGAGAAAGCAAGAGACCGAAAGCTAAGGCTCATGATATTGTTGTGTTTGTTAGTTTTATTTATTATGTAGCCTATGTTATTATTGTGCACTAATTTTATTTAAATAATTAGTGAAAAGACATCTTAATTTTTAGTGAAAAAATTCAGATTACTATTAATAAATAGAGAAAAGGTAACATCCCCCGGGCTACAGTCCCCCGGAAATCTCTGTGTATAAAAGCATTTCCTTTTTAGCTTAGTTCTGACGCGCTTCAACTGCCACAACTGCCATAATTTCAAGTATAATATGTATGTTTACAGGATAATATGTGTATGTTTATAAGATAATATGTGTATGTTCACAGAATAATATGTGTATGTTTACAGGATACTATGTGTATATTCATAAAAGGTGATCCCCAACAGCTGTTACACATTTTCAACAGCTGTCACACATTTTTAACAGCTGTCATGTGTTTTTAACAGCTTTCACGTGTTTTTATGTTGATAGGATTTGTTGAATTAGTTTACAAGATTTAGTATTGATATTTACAGGATTGAGCATTGATGTTTACAGAATTAGTTGAAAATATCTAGAGATTTTTGAGGGACTGAAGTTGGGGGACTGTTACCTGCTTCCTAATAAATATACTGGTTCTCTAAAGATTGCTTTAGAATATAAAAATACTGTAAGAAATGTTCTACAGGCCAAATAATATGGGCTGAATTAATATATTAAGTCTTATTGGGCTAGACTCAAATTCTTGATCTAATCTGATCTGATCTGATCTGATCTCAGATCAGATCACGTTTTCTAAAAGGTGCAACCAGATGGTGTGATGAATGGATGCATAAACATTATAAATATACATGCAGCAGTTCGGTTTCAAAAGTTCCAGAAAATTCCATTTCGCACATATCAGAAAACGTAAGAGAAAGAAAAAAAAAACGGGGCTTTCAGATTGGTACTAGCATACCAGTTGACTGTTGATTTTGAATCTGTTCGTGTGGATACTGATAGAGGCGTGACTGCTAGGCTGTTGCGTGGATCCGACACGAAAGAAAGGAAACACGAAGGAAAGGAGACACGAAGGAAAGGAAAAGAAGGCTACTGCTAGACTTGAAGTTTCCGCTGCACGTCTAGTGGTAAAATCTATTTTAATCCTAGGATTAATTTTATACATGGATTCTGGTTTTCGGGTAGTGAACATCTTGAACTGATTCGAATTGTTGCACTATAACCTACCCGAAATCCCAACAAATACATCTTCTTTATTTGGATGGATCTTATTCCAAAATGTTTTTTCACCCACTGAGATCTCATTTTAAAACGTTTCATCTACTAAATTTATCGAAAGAGAGAAGTAAAGAAAACACCTAAAGGTCTCCATTAATTATAAGGTCTGAGGAAAACCATTGAAGATTAATTAGTATTTACACTTCTGTCTAACGATATTGTCACTTCAGAATCATAAGATTTAAATTAGTTTGCTATTTTATTTATGATTTATTGCTGATGTTCTAATTGTAAAATACGTTATGTTTTATATTACGTCTATTGTTAACTTTTGAATTAGCAAATATAGTTGTTTGTCTTTATCACAAAAAGAAAGTTTTTTATTTAGTAGAATTTGTTCGTATATTATTGTTTAATATTCATCATATTTTAATGTCAAACCTTCTAAGTTTTTACAATAATAATTTTTGAATGCAATATAGCTCTCGATATATAGTCACTTTACCAATTTTATTTAAAAGCTTTTATAGTATATTGTTCGGTACCTGCTTTTATTTTTTATTTTTTTTGCTTTTAAAGAAAGTTTATTCAGTGCTCTTTTTCACATGTAAAGAAAGTCTATTTCAGTTGTTATTTTCTTGATTAAGGATTAAACAAAATTTTGGATTGTAGTCATCAATTGCGAATGAAAGCTGCTTTGCATAAGATAAGAAAATTTAATCGACACGCTTTGTAAGAAAGAAGGAAAAGCAGGGAATAAATAATAATCATAGTACTAAGAATTGATAGGATGTGGGCCCACCGGCCCATTATGAACTCTCCAACGGCTATTTCTTGCGATATTTCGAGGTGACGAGTGACGAGATAAGAGGATCCAAGATGGCTAAACTTGCAATTCTTGATTGAAGAATAAGAGTTGAAATCGCGCGCCTCCAGTAAACCTGAAATACTGGATATTAATTGGGTCTGATGCAAAGATTATTATTATTTTTTCCTAATTTCGCAGGAACGGATGGTAATATTAAGCCCCTTGTATATTAATTGGGTCTATTGAATTTTGTTTAAAAAAAATAAAAAAATTGCCTCTGTCAAATAGTTTCCAAAAAAAAAAAAAAAAGCACTTTTGCAACTTTTTGTATGCATCAATACTTTTTACTAGATGCACATTTATAACAACCAAAAATAAATATACAGATTTTTCATTGAGCTCTTTATAATTCTGAAATACAACAAAAGAAAGGGGAGTAAATTATATAATAAACATTTATGCCAGTAAAATAAAAACTTCACAAAGAAACAAAATCAGCTGGTGATCTTTTAAATGTACTAGTTGGATATCAGAGCAATCTTTCTTATCTTTTAAATGGTATGGTTACTAATGTAATACATATAATTTTTTTTAACGACGAGCGTTTAAATCATAAAGTAATAAATTTTCAAGAAATAATTGCTTGCTAAATGAAAAAGGTAAATATTAGGGGTGCTAATGAGCAGGAACTTGCTCAAAACTTGGTCCGACCTATTCATTTTTTCATTAAAATCTGACTCGGCTCAGTTCAACTTTGAAGAGTAAAGCCCGACTTGGTTCAGTCCATTGGATTCTTTAGGCTTGGCCCAAACTTGGCTCAAACCCAAAATTCGGCTCAAACTCAATTGATTGTAATATATTTCAAAGGCATGTACTAATTAACATTAGCTTGCTGTACCAGTTCGGTAACATAATTATTTTAAAATTTGGCCAAAAAAATACTCCGTTTGATTAACTGATGTTCCGCTTGCTGTACCATGTACCGAATAAACTTCTGAGCTAAATGTCTCTTGTAAAGTATATATATGTATTTTTTGTGGCTTTTGAAATTGAAAGTGAAATTTCGTTTAATATTATTTCTTTGTAAATGTTTAAATCTACAGCTTTATCCTCTCACGTTGGTCAGAGCAACCTTACTAGACTCTTTTCAAACATAAATTTCACGAACTTTCTTTTCGTGCATAACTGCAGCAAAATTAATTGAGTTTTAAATGAAACAAGAGATAGATTTAAAGAAAAATAATTTCTATAACATTACAAATCAAAGTTTTCAGAGATGCGAGAAATCCAAAAACAACAAATAAGTTCAAATTATAACAGTAAACTAAACAATCCATCAATTCAAAAACAACAAACAATCCATGAATTAGAGACACAAAATTATTCACATTACAAATCAAATGTAAATTAAAATCCATGAAAATCAACATGCTCAAATTTCCTAACAACAGTCTTAAGCCAAAATAGAACATCAACTAGAATCAAACATTTAACTTTCTAAAGAACATGAACTTTTGCAAGTCCACAAAAGCATAAAAAACTAAAGCTGCTGGAACCTTCATCTTTTTCATCAATTGCCAAGTGATTTTCTTTTTCCAAACCAAGCACATATCACTCATTGATCATGTGACGTTTTATAATTCTTAAATTGATCAATCTAAAAAAGGTTCTGATGAGATGTCAATTTCAAATAAAATTTAAATTTTAAAGAAAATTATAAATAAAGTATTTATCTCTAACACTAATCAAGAATGCAACATGAATGGACGAAACTGGTCCAAGTTGAAACTCTTATCAATAGAGATAAACCAATTATTTGAGCAGATCAGTGTCTCGATTGTCTCCGGTGTCATAGAACTCCGCAAGTGATCTGTCAACCGACCCGCTGCACTAAAAGCTGACTCAGATGCAACGGTTGACACTTGAACTGTCAAAAAATCCCTTGCCATCTTTGTCAAAGTCGGATACAATTCCTAATTTTTTCTCTACCATTGCAATAAATCAAACTCTTCATCCAACTCTACCACCACAGCATCTTCCAGATAGTTATCCAACTCAGATCTCTTTTGTCGCGAACGACGGTTTTAAGAAAAAAATTCCTAAAAATATTATCAAGCTTCTTTTGTTTCTCGTTTTGACTTTTCACTTGCGGTGACATACTAGTTGTCGCTTGGTCAGTTGTGCTCTCATATTCCTTATACCATTTTTTAAGTGACTTCTCCACATATTAAACTTTTTCTTTGTACGCATCAGTGCCTTCTCCGATGCAATACTAAAACAGAATCCCACACATTCAAACTTGTGTTGAGGATCAAAAACACAAGCTAGTGTTAGTATCTTGTTCGGCTTTTCCCAATATTTCTGAAATCTCTTTAGCATTTCCTTTGATAAGCTTTGCAAAATGGGATTAGTATACTCTTCCAACAAAGTGCTACGAATAATCCACACCTCCTTCAAATATGCATGTGAAGAAGGTTGCCTAAAGGTTGAAAAAAATCTTTGTTGCATCCAAGAATACCCGCAAAAACTTTTCCATCTCTACTGCCACATTCCAATCCTCCGAACTAGGAACAATCATCGCATTACCATCTCCGTATCTTAACAAGGCATCATTGTACTTTAAAGCTTCAACGACCATATCATAGGTCGAATTCCATTGAGTTATGCAGTCTAAAGTCAACCCTTTGTTGGATAGTAACTGCATTGCATTTAAGATTTGATTGAAGATTTGTAGTCGCAAGCCACTCGAAGTTATATACCGCATCAACTCTCAAATTTTTGTCAAAGCCTCCCGAATGACTACCATACCGTCCTGCACCATAATGTTCAAGATGTGGGCACCACATCTCATGTGCATGTTTTCATCCTCAAAAACAGGCTTGTCAAAATATGTATTCCAAAAACAACATTGCATTATTGTTGGCTGAATAGTTATCAAGAGTGATTGTAAACACCTTTTCATCCAACTTCTAGTCAAATATAGTTTGTTTAATCGATTCTACAATTGTATGACCCGGATGTGGATAGGTGTTTGTTCGAAAGATATAATATTTTTGTGAAGATTGAATCCCTTATCGATATAATGTGCCGCTAGGTACAAATACCACAAATTGACACTTGAAGTCCAAATATCAAAAGTAAAAGATACATGCGAGTCCAATTCTCAAACTCGTTCAACGAAACCCCCTTTCTTGCCTTAAATACCTCTACAACATCATTCCTCAAAGTCTGACGCCCAATAGCTCTGTACTTGGGTCTTAGTGATTTCATAGTCAGTTCCCAAAACCGTCTTTCAATGACCAAAAACGGTATCTCGGCATCTATGAACAACATTGTCATGAGATTACGGATCAAATTGGGATCATATTTGAAGCTAGAAAAGTTACCTCCTTTACTCAATGAGAACATCTCCCTTGCTTCCTCATTGATTTGTTTGTATGCATCTTTGATAATGTCAATTTAGGTTAGAAGTCTTCAAAGTAGGACCACGAGCTAACACTTTAGAGCAATGCATGCACACAACTGAGTTGTCTCCTTTTTGCTCGAAATGGTCCCAAGCATTGGATCGCTTTTTTTTTTTTTTTTTTTTTTCTAATTTTGCCTTGCTCTGATTGATCCACTTTGAGTATCTCCAACATTAGGATTTGCTTGCGAATGAAATTGAGACATTAACTCTACAAAAAAAAGTTTCATCTCTTGATTAGTTATCAATTTAAAGAGGTAAAACAACTAGTATTGCTAAATGAAAAAGGTCAATAACAAAATATGTATATATAATGTTTAAAGAGATGTACGACATCTAGCCTAAAAGAGGATAGTTGAATCAGTAAAAAAAAACTGTATTTTAGGTGAAAGAAAGTTGGTTTGAGATGGTCTAGCCCCTGATGGAATTTGTGAGGCCTAAATTTGCCAAGACAATTATGATGTCTGAATAGTGAATAGGAAATTAAGCCGCTAGCAATTGACGAATGTGTTTAAATCTAGTTCTTTTAAACTTTGGTAACCACGCATTCTTCTTTGGAATCAACACGCAATTCATATTCCAACAAAATCATCTTTCTTAATTTGCTATATTTTAAGTGTGAATATCATGATGCGCTATTTAAATTGACGTTCAATCTGAAGAAATAAATTTTATAATTATTATTGTATCAATCTATGCTACAATTATATCAAGTCAGCCCTCCATTATTATACTTGTATCATTCTAAATAAAAACACGATTAAACATGATTGAAATAGTGGATAGTGAATAGGAAAGCCGATAGCAATTGACGAATATATTTGAATCTTGTCCTTTTAAACTTTGGATAACCACATATTCTTCTTTAGAATCAACACACAATTCGTATGTGTGTTGATTTTTTTTGTCATTCACGGCACTATTATTATTATTATTATTATTTTTGTCATTCAAAGGTCCGTAGGCAAAGTACAGAGAAGTTTCATCTTTCATTTTAGCAACACGACACTCTACTATAAACAGAGCTGGTAAATTAATGACTAAAGCATGGTAAAGTATGTCCAGTATAATCCCAGCCATTTAGCCTTCCTTTTTTTGCCAAGTTGTCAGCCATTTCGATTTGGCTTCTTTGCACATGAACACATACCAAAAATTTGTTAGCTCTCAGTAAACTCCAGATCTCCAATATTTCATCAAACGCCTGCCAATCTGCAGCCATGGGGGGGGTGGGGGGTTGCTGACTGGAACAAATTTCCACAAGCGATAAACAATCAGTGAAGAAAGAACAAGCCTTAATCCTGAGTCCGAGTACCAGTGATATAGCTTCCTTTAAAGCCACAGCTTCTACCTGAAGTGAGCAACAACCTTTAACCGCTTTCGACTTATAAGCTATCAATTCCTCTTTATACCAAAGCACCATGCCAATACCTCCCTGCCATCCCTCAATCCATGCATGAACCGTCAGTGTAGCAGTTGTACTCATTGTGAACCTCGGGCAAGGATGCTTGCACCCTTCCTGGCATGGAACCAGACCTATGAGCTGCACCCGTATTAGACTCCCAATTAATCAAAGTTAAGTATTTCAAGTACTGCTAAAAATTTGGTTGCTTGCTCGCGTACTCGATCATTTCTACAGCGCCATAAAGCCCATGCCAAATTGACATAAACCAACCATTGTTCATCGTCAAGACTATCCGACACCCATTGCAAAACCTGCTCAAAACTACCTTAGAGATTATCTATTCGGATGCTCAAGGGACCCGCAAAACTACCTTGGAGATTATCTATTTTTAAAGTAATTGATTTAAGAAATTTTTAATTTATATTTTATTTAACCTATTCAAAATAAATGAACATTTAGAAAATATATTATCAATTCAAAATGTAAACTAAAAATTTCGAGATATAATAAATTATCACTAGTGGAAAAACAGAAATCAGGATCGCCTATCTGGATCGGTTATATGGGACAACCGATCCTAATAAGTATCTGGAACGGTTTATTTAAAAAAACCGATCTTAAAAACTATTCAGATCGGATTTTATTGTCAACCGATCCTGATTTATGAACTATCAGGATCGGTTTTTTGTTAGAACTGATCCTGATACTATCAGGATCAGTTATTCTAAATAACCGATCTTAATAATTGAACTATCAGTGTTGGTTGTTTATAAAACCCGATCCTGATAGTATCAGGATCGGTTCTAACAAAAAACCGATCCTGATAATTGAAATATCTCAAATAAATCTTATTAATTGAAATATATCAGAAAATAGCATCTGGATCGGGTCTATACATAATAACCGATCCAGATAACTTAAATAGATCTAACAAATTAAAATATATCAGAAAATAGCATCTGGATCGGTTCTGTACATAATAACTGATCCTGATAGTATATGGATCGGTTTTATTGCTAAAAACCAATCCAGATAACTTAAATACATCTAACAAATTAAAATATATCAGAAAATAGCATCTGGATCGGTTATGTACATAAAAACCGATCCTGATAATATCTGGATCGGTTTTAAGCAATAAAACCGATCCAAATACTATCAGGATCGGTTTTATTGCTAAAAACCGATCTTGATACTTTTTTTTTATATAGAACCAACTTTGAAAAAAAAATAGTATTAGAATCAGTTATTTCAAATAACCAATTCTAATACTATTTTTTTTTTTTTGCAGAACCAACTCTGTGTGGTGCGCTGCATGTAGTCTAAAATCTCTGTTCGGATTGAAAGCAAATTGGCACAGTGACAGCTTGAAAATTGAGATATCAAATTTCATTTTATAATTAGTTTTTTTTTCAATATTTTAAAATATTTATGTTTGTAATTTTAATATTGAGAAGTATATATAATTAGGCATTTGTGTTATATGTAATTAGTGTGGTGATTAATATAATATATAAATGGTTGTTGTATATGGCATATGGTTCAATTATAAATTTTTTTTGATGAAAATTAATGTAATTTATATTATTAAAATTTATGTGATAATATAATTAGTTATTTGACATTGATATTTCATTTTGAAGTCATTTTGACTATTGAATTTTTTTATACAATCATGCGTGATGCATCAATGACTTGTGCCATATAATAATATACATAGGAGTTGAACCCTTGTTGTGTGGAGGTGTGAAGGAACGAATACGAATATTAGCATTTGGTCGATCAGAACCGTTAAAATGAAAGAATGTCATATTAATTTCACCATTATAAAATTTGATACAATTCGGGATTCCTGTACTAGTTCATCAAAGCAAAACAATATAGCAACATCGCACGGCCGTAAATAATTTACGTTGGATCAAAACTTACAGTTATCGGGCCTTCGGCACTTTTACGTTATTAATGTTCCATGTTATATCTTGATCATTTTAAAAATTATTACATGTCATTTAATTACAGACCCACCGTTGGATGATCATGCAGAAATGAACGGTCTGCATTCCATTTAACAATTTGATGCCATTAATAATAATAAAATTCTACAAAATTGATCATAGTAGAGTTGATTTGGCCATACAAACACAAATAAATAAATTTTATATTTTTCACATTTTTCTTAATATTTATCTGTGTACATGCATTACCAAACAGAAAAGAAAATAAATGGTAGCCGTTTGATGGTTGATAGACCATCAATATGAGTGGGGTTTACCGCAGTGATCTTTCTTATATATAGTATCAGGATCGGTTTTTTATAAAAAACCGATCTTGATACTATTTTTTTTTTCAAAATTGGTTCTGCTGCAAAAAAAAAATAGTATTAGGATCGGTTTTTTATAAAAACCGATCCAGATATGTACTATCAAGATCGGTTTTTATTCAAAAACCGATCTAGATATGTAATTTAAAAAAAATAGAAAATACTATTAAGATCGGTTTTTATATAAAAAACCGATCTTGATAGTACGTATCTGGATCGGGTTTTTATATAAAAACCGATCTTGATATGTAATTTTTAATTAAAAAAAATTCGAAAAAACTATCAAGATCAGTTTATTATATAAAAACCGATCTTGATATGTAATTTTTAATTAAAAAAATTCGAAAAAACTATCAAGATCGGTTTTTAATATAAAAACCCCGATCATGTAGACGTATCAGGATCGGTTGTTATGTAATTTTTTTAAAAAAAATTCAAAAATACTATCAAGATCGGTTTTTCTAAAAACCTATATTGATAGTACGAATCGGGATCGGTTCTTAGTCCAAAAACCGATCTAGATAATAACTATTAAGATCGGTTTTGTTAAAAACCTATCCCTAATAGTTTCTATTTGGATCGGTTCTTTAAAAATATGAAACCGATCCTGATGGTATCAATCTCGCCTTCACAGGATCGGTTGGATTCCGATACTGATATGTGTATATAACCGATCCTGATTCCATATTTTCCACTAGTGTATGAAACTATATAATTAGAATGATAATTTGAAAATAAAATAAAATGACTCGTGTAAAGAAATAAATAAATAAATTTGTACTTAGCTGAATAAATATACAAATTTTCGCACGAATAATTTTTATATATAAGTTACAAATTTTATTTATTTAGGAATTCTAAAGATGTGACTTGATAATTTTATGTATATATATACACAATTTGATATTGAATTATTCAGATTTTAAAAGTCAAATTATAAACACGTAATAATATTTGTACAACACAAAAAAACAGAAGAAAAAAACAGAAAAAAAACCCAGACCGGACCGGCAAAAAAATAAAATAAAATAATATATATATATATATAGGAAAAGGAAAATTAACAAGGTAGGCATTTTAGGAAATGCAACAATATCACGAGCATATTAGGAAACTATCGGATAATTATTTCTTTGGAAAGACGGTGTAGTATGTCTGAACTGCCGAAAGAAACAGCAGGGTCACACCTGCAAACACTGAGATTCCCGCCCACGGGCTATTGAAGTAGTTTTGTCGCAAGTTCGCCCAGCTACGGTTCCAACTCGACTTGTAGTACTCGTTCACATTCTCAAACAAGTCGGAGAAAGGATTTTCTTTGTAGTCAACCAAACAAAGGTTACCAATATCATTGAAGAAAGTGGCGGCCTTTGTGTGGCTGCTTAGTGTGTTGTAGATAACCCCGGATTTTTGAAGTAACTCTACATCCTTGTCTGAATCGATGAGATCATCCATAATTTTCATGTAGGTGCTAATAGTTCGCATGGAGACCCATAACATGGAGTTTTCAAAGGCTATGAGATTTACTAATAAGGTCATCTGACTTGGATCAATCTTCAGGCATGGCATCCGCATGATGCCCTTTGAAAATTCAACACAACTACCATTATAACGATCTATTTTCACATTTTCAAAATTTATACCTGCCATCTGGTGAAGTTCAGTTGCATTCGGTATCAACTTTTGGCACTGAGAGGCGGATTCTTACCCCAAATAATTTTCTGTTAATCGTCCCCCATTTTTCTCTTTGCGCCAGCAGCAGCGGAGATGCATAATCTTCCTTGATTTTTTTCTGTTGAAGATA